>OY294024.1:13968015-14058385 GCA_958510785.1 Exephanes ischioxanthus | reverse complement strand
GGGTCCATTCACAATGTAACGAAATAAAAACTATATTCCCATGTAAAAAAAATATATAAAAATTTGCGATCCTCCAATAAAAAAAAAAAAAAAAAATGTCGCTCGTTCAGTTACGAATTTTTTTACAACACATTATTTTGTCCGGTTTTCACTGGCGAGAATTCCATGTTATAAATCGAGGTTCGAGGGTGAGAGTCGGGGATGAAAATGGAACGAGCGGGTAGGTGAGAAACGCGCACTGCAGCGGTTTTCCGGCCGGCACGTAGATTCGATATTATTCGATATTAAACTTTATTACGGTCATCGGGAGAGTGGGAGGGGGGGGAGGGGGGGGGGGGGGGGAACCCGGGCCGAGTGCGAGGGCGGGGCGTTGGGCTCCACCGGCGATTATTGTACACGTCGAGCGATTTATAGCTTCGCGGAGATAAAAGAGTTGTGTATCGCGGCTCGAGGCTGCGAGCTCGCGAATGCATAAAACTTCGGTGGGAAAAATAGATCGGAGGGAGGAGGTACGAGATACAAATCTCCCGGGCGACCTTGCCGGATATTCCACCGGCGAATATCCTCGACTCAACGGCCAACGGGACAAGAGTCTTCGTAAAATATTTATGGAATTATCGACAGAATCGACGGACGACTCGAAGACGAAATATTTTTCCACCTTAAACGGTTCGGGGACTCCCGAAATACAACAAATAAAAAAAAGCTTTCTATACATAGGACGAGGGTAGCGCAAACCGGGGTAAAACTGAGCCCCGGGGCAAAATGGACCGCCACTCGAGACGAGACATCGTTTCGGCGACTGGAATAAGGGATTTAAAAAGTTCCAATGTATTTTACACGTGGATTCCTCATTAGTTACAGTTTTGCACACAGCTTTCTCTACAGCCTCGAAAATTATGTATTTGCAGGGTGAGGGGCAAGTAATAATTTATTTGAGAAAAATAAATATTTATTTAAGAAAAATAAATATTTATTTAAGAAAAATAAATATTTATTCAAGAAAAATAAATATTTATTTAAGAAAAATAAATATTTATTTAAGAAAAATAAATATTTATTTAAGAAAAATAAATATTTATTTAAGAAAAATAAATATTTATTTAAGAAAAATAAATATTTATTTAAGAAAAATAAATATTTATTTAGTTCAAATGAATATTTATTTTAATTAAACATATATTTGCTTGCCGGGCGCCTGTCAAATATATAATTTTTCTGGGTACATGAGAAAGTTCGTTGATCGATTTTCGCTTCCTCACAGAAGAAGCCGCACATTGCTTTGCAACTCTTTTGTAAGATACAAAATGTCTGCATCTTATAAAATTAAAACGGTTAAAATTAGATTAAAACAAAGCTTCCTCTGTGAGGAAGCAAAATCGGATATCTCGACATTTTAGACTATTTTAAGTACTTTGACACTAAAATATCGATTTTATTTACGAAAACATAGCTCTGCGAGGAAGCAAGAAATGGTCCATTTTGCCCCACTCTCCCCCTACAAGGTCATAAGTTATTTTTTAAATGGTCCATTTTGCCCATTTTCCCCAACAAGGTCGTAAGTTATTTTAAAAAAAAGTGGTCCATCTTGCCCCATTCTCCTGTACAGGCTCGTATTATTTTCCAAATGGTCTATTTTGTCCCACTCTCCCCTACGAACTCATAAGTAAAAAAAAAGTCCGTCGATGCGAAGCCCGAACTATTCTCGGTCTCTGCAATATTCCGTTATCCGAAGGTCAGCGTACCTCGCAAAACGAGACTTAAAAAAAAATGGCCCATTTTGCCCCACTCTCCCATGCAGGGTCGTAAGCTATTTAAAAAAATGGTCCATCTTGCCCCGCTCTCCTCTATGGACTCGGAAGTTATTAAAAAAAAAATCTGTCGATGCGAAGCCGAACTATTCTCGGTCCGTGCGATATTCCGTTGTCCGAAGGTCAGCCCGAGCTGTCTGACCTTTACGACGAGCGGCGATGCGAGGGGGGGGGGGGGGGGGGGGGGGCGATGGAGAGCGAGCTGAAGACGAACAGAGCCGCCCGTTCCGATTATTTACGTGCCTTCACTCCGTCGCATCACGGCCAATTTCACGCGCTGTCCAATTTCCCGGGAGATAAATAGAGACGGATTCATATTTCATAATTCCATAAAGGTAACGACCAGAGCGACGAGCGAACGGGTTGAAGCAGCCGAGCGATAAAACTAAAATCGAGATGCACTTTGACGGAGCTTTCCTCTTTACACTCGTTCGGTACATTCTTCTCTCGTCGCTCACGGCGAGAGAAATGAATCTTCTCCGTATCACCGTCGCGTTAAACTTTACGCGTCCCCCGGGCACATAAATCTACGGAGATAAAAAAAATGGGGAGTTGCCCCGCTCAGCGACACGAGACGCTTGCATCGCGGGTGGCAAAAAATTTTAAAAAATACACGTGTGAGAGAGCGGTGCATAAAACGAAACTCTGGGGAAAAACGGTCTCCTCCATTTGAGACGAGACTGTTTTTTTAGGTACAGAGAACATTTTTTCTTTAATGGTCCATTTTGCCCCACTGTAGCGTACTATGAGTGAAGACGGTGCACAAAGGTGCAGGGAAGGGAGGGACAGGATAATGGGAGAGTCTAAGGGTCGCCGGTAGAGAAGGATTGAAAATTTACATATTTTTATGCTTCTCCATTCGACGCGCGGAGAAAGGTCGTGAAATAGAGCTTGAGAGGGAGGAACAACGTTTTGAAAATCTGTTCTAAAATTTCACGACGATAGTAGCAAGAGGTACGGTGGATAACGACGAAAGTAAAGAATTGGCAATAACTGTTGATATTCCCATGAATTGTGCGAATGCAAATGTAGGAATTTTAAGAAAAGATGCGTCGATTTGAGGAAGAGGGTTTTGACAACTTTACAAGGAATTTTTTTCATTTCAGTAACATTGACGTGTCGACATGCAACGGACATCCCTGCTGCTTCGACATTATAGGAAACTAGCAGGTTTTCGTGGCTCGGCTGTTTTGCGCCCTCGCTACGGATTATGGATTTTAGAAACAAGAATTTCAGATTTCCGGAGATGTACCGGAAATCCGTCACTTCCGGTTTGAAAATCCCATTTTTGTGCCGGAAATCCGTCACTTCCGGTTTGAAAATCCCATTTTTGTGCCGGAAATCCGTCACTTCCGGTTTGAAAATCCCATTTTTGTGCCGGAAATCCGTCACTTCCGGTCTGAAAATCTCATTTTTCGACCGGAAGTGTGTCACTTCCGGTTTGAAAAATCTCATTTTTCAACCGAAAATGCGTCACTTCCGGTTTGAATATGTTATTTTTCGACCGGAAATTCGTCACGCCCGCGTGACGTCACTACCGGTCGAAAAATTAGATCGTCAAAACCGGAAAGGACATTTTTCATTTCTTTTTCTTATTATTATTAATGTTTTTTCTCCGTGTACGTTCGATGCTCTATTCGCGTTTTACCAGCACGCAAAATATAAAAATAAAGAAGAAGCTCACGGTTACGCGACTCTGCCATTTAGCCAGCAACCCTCCACCTGTATTGTAGCTATTGTATCGCAAGGTCAAGCGCGTCTTACTCGTTTCTCCGTTGCCGTCGCTCCCCTCCCTTCTCTGTGGCGTGTAACGTCACTTACGGTTTGAAAATCTCATTTTTCGATCGAAAATGGCGTCGTACCGGAAACACGTCACGCCCCAAGTGACGTCACTTACGGTTTGAAAATCTCATTTTTCGATCGAAAATGGCGTCGTACCGGAAACACGTCACGCCCCAAGTGACGTCACTTACGGTTTGAAAATCTCATTTTTCGATCGAAAATGGCGTCGTACCGGAATCACGTCACGCCCCAAGTGACGTCACTTCCGGATTGAAAATATCATTTTTCGATCGAAAATGGCGTCGTACCGGAACACTTCACTCCCCATGTGACGTCACTTCCGGTAGAAAAATGAGGTTTTCAAACCGGAAGTGATTTTTTTCTTTTTTTTGTTGTTGTTGTTGTCGTTAATATTAATATTTTTTCTCCGTGGATGTTCGATGCGCCATGCGTGTTTTGCCGGTTCAAAAGAATATACATATAAAGAAGAAGCTCACGGTTACGCGACTCTGCCATTTAGCCAGCAGCCCTCCACTTGTTTAGCTATTGTATCGCGGGGTCAAGCGCGTCTTACTCGTTTCTCCGTCGTCGTCGCTCCCCTCCATTCCCCATCTCGTGTTACGTAAGTCGCACACGAACACGACTGCTCGGGGATATAAACCGCGCCCCGAGGAATATCGTACGTTCGATTTGGCACGACCCGAACGTCCGCCCGACTCGACCGAGAAGGCAAACCTCCGTAGGGAATATTAAATGAAGAACGAAAAAGAGGAGAAAAGGGGAGAACGGCATTGCGATTGAATCGACACGTACCTAATACGCTCTAGTACTGCATAAGATGCCGATCGCCGAATATACTCGATAAAAAAAAAGTGCAAACTTAACAAAAAAAAGAATAAAAAAAATGCTACGTACATTTTTTTTTTTTATAAATGTTTTCTCAACATTTTTATTATTTCAATTTTTTCGGTAAAATTTTGGTTTGGTGCGAATTCCCAGACTTATGGTCTGAGAATTCGAATATGGACGTTAAAAAAATATTCGCAACTTTGACAACGACAAAAAAAATTCTACGTACTTTTTTTAGTTTATAAATGTTTTCTCAACATTTTTTTTTTTTTCAATTCTTTCGGCAAAAAGTGCGAATACCTACACTTTTAAGACGGATTAAACGGTATGTGTGGGAAACCCTACTGGCTCGATCCTTCGCCACGCTATAAAATAAAAGCATATACACCCTAAAATAATTTATTTAATTGGCGCCAGCAAATAAATATTCATTTTCTTTGAATAAACATTTATTTAATAAAAATAAATATTTATTTTTAATCACAAAAATACTTATTTAAACTAAATAAATGTTTATTTAAACCAAATAAATATTTATTTGCGGGTGCCCGTCAAGTAAATTATTTTTCTGGGTGTCGAGTTACCATTTCGCGCGTGGACTATTCGATGAGAGCTTTTTCGTTCTTATGCAACGCTCTCATGCATCCGCTACTTTTCAATCCTCGCTTTCGCTACTGTATATTTTTTTTTTTTTCGTAATTTTTTTCTCCTCTCGGGAATGCGCAGCCGTTGCACGTACACTCGTAAGTCCGGTCCAGTGCCCGTCGAGGAACATAAAAAAAAAAAAAAACAAAAATAGTCTACAAGAACGTGAAAAGAATAAGAATAACAGGGAAACGAAAGCGACCGGGTGGTCGAGACTATATGTGTACGAGGGCGGGAAGGCGAGTCAGGCAAAAACTTGGCTCGACTACGAGTGTACGCTAGCTCCGGAAAGTCCTTAACCCTTTTACGGACAAAAATGCGGAGTGTGCTATAAAATGTACGAGGCTCGGTAAAGTGTCCGAGTCAAAAAATATTTGCGCATCGTCGGGGACACGATTCCGAACGACGAGCGTGTTTAAAAATTCAATTCGCCTTCGATAAAATTAATCTTTATAATTCGGTTAAAAACAAAATCAAAGGACGAAGATTCGATTCAAGCGGCCCGGGAAAAAAAAGTTTCGACATTCACCAAATATTTCCGGTCCGCGTATTCCTCATTTTGCCTATACGTACCTTTTACTATTTTCTTAACTCGAAAATTTGTGTAGTTAAAAAAAAAGATGCTTCGATTCAGCAGGTTGACAAATAAACGTTTCCATGTTTACTAAATATCGCAAGTCCATTTTTCTCTATACGTAAAATTTAATAGAATTAATACAAACGTACATTTTTATACAATTTTTGAAACTTAAAAAACGGTGTAGTTCAAAAAAATTTGTACCTTTGCGGACAAGAAATGTTGGATAAAAGAACCCTTTTTGCAACTGCTAGTAGTCAGGGGCGTGCAATACCGGAAGGTGATGGTCCGCGTTTCCGGAAAACGGAAGATTATTTCGTCCGCGCCTTACTGAGACACAGGTATGATGTAAAACTGTGTCACTACAACATGGCCCAATAGTTCACAACCCAAATTTACCCTACACGTTTTCACAATTTTTACCCTACACAAATTTATTAAATCTTTACCCTACACAAAGTTTACAATTCTTACCCTACACAAAGTTTACAATTTTTACCCTACACAAAGTTTACAATTCTTACCCTACACAAAGTTTACAATTTTTACCCTACACAAATTTTACAATTTTTACTCTACACAAATTTTACAATCTTTACCCTACACAAATTTTACAATTTTTACCCTACACAAATTTTACAATCTTTACCCTACACGAAGTTTACAATTCTTCCCTATAAAAATTTTACAATTTTAACCCCACACAAATTTCACAATTTTTAAACTCAAAAACCGTTGCAGTCAAAAAAAGAATAAAAAATAAAATCGAACCAACAAAACGTGGTTCAAAACGTTTGTCAAAAGTCCGCCCAAGAGTTCACTTTAACAAAACGCTGACGAAAATCAACCCGCCGGTGGTCGGTCGACTGCAAGAACCGGAAGTTGATGTTCCGCCTTACCGGAGAGCATAAGTTCATTCCTTCCCTCCCGGGTGATGTACCCCCCCCCCCCCCCCCCCCCCCCCCCCGAGTAGGATGTACGTTATAACTATATAACAACGATACGGCCCAAGAGTGCACAACGCCCGGCTGCACGTCCGCGTTTACACGAGGCTTTCTAGGGGTAGCGCAAAAGTGCAGCGAGAGTGCAGTCGAGGGAACGAGGCGTCGGCTGGCCTCAGGTGTTCCTCTTCCTCTCCGCCTCCCTATCCAAACCCACACACACACACACACACACACGCGCGCGCGCGCGCGCCCCGCACAGTGCTCCGTTAGGGCGCGCCTGGAGCCGTGCGGCCCGGAATGTGGACCGGGCTTTAATAATGCGGCGCTTTAATTTTCACTTGGACACACCGGTTTTGAGGGTGCCTGTGGACCGAGTGCCGGATGAGACCGCGACGTTCAGAGTGAGAGACTGCACTCTTGGAATTGCTGGATGCCAGCAGCGGCATCAGCACCGCCGGTACGGGGCCGGTGCGGGGCCAGGAGAGTTATAGCCGAGGGCGCGGACAGGAGAGATGAGAGGATGGAAGAGAAAAAAAAAAAAGTAGAGAGCTTCATAGGTGGGCACGATTTCTTCAACCTGGACGAAGCTGCAGCAACACACAAGGCGTAAAAGGCTTTATTTTTGGAGAGTTTTTTTTTTTTTTTTTTTTGGGTAGTGTTAATAGCCGGGGGCTTAATGACTTGTAATTAAAATTGAAATCTCGGACGATTGATAATGGCGAGGCCTTGGACCGAAGATTGTCATCGCTGTGCGCATTCGGTGGACTCGCGATTCTTTTTTTTTTTTTTTTTTTTTTTTTTCTTTCTCGTCTCTATTAATCGAGGCTGCTCGCTCGGGCGAGAGCTCCGAGCTGCTGTCGAGGCGGGGGTGGGGGATTTAATTTTCTTACGATCGGGAGGAAGATCCTATTTTAGGATTATTTAAATTACGATCGGGGCGGGGCGGAGTTCCGCGACGTTGCGATGCCGAGGGAGGGAGTAGGGCGGCTCCGTTGCGATCGTCGTGTTGAAAAAAAAAATTAATAAAAAATAAAATATGAAAAAAATGCAGACAGTAAGTTTTTATTGTAATAAAAGATTTTTTTTTTCGTCTCACGTTAAAGTCGCGCGACGTTTTGGTATTCTCTTTTCGTATACAATTATTTTATCTCGTCAAATACATTTTTTATTATTTTAAAGATAATTTTTTTTTTATAAATAAATTGATAATAACAATTATTGTTATTTGTGATTTATTAAAAAAAATTATGTTAAAGTTTGCATGGAAGACCTTCGAACGTCACTTTCATGGCGACAAAACTGCGAGAACAGCTTTTAAAATGGAGCGTTCCAATTAAGGAAACAAAATTGCAGAGCGCGACCGACTCGGCCCTGCTTAGCCGAGGCTCAACTGCGGGCTGTTCGTGCACAGTACAATTGGTAGCGACCTTTCTTGTCCACAAACGCTCGCAATTCTTTTCTCGTTAATTTTACAAAAAATAATGTTGTGCATTTTACGAAAATGCTGCGCATTTCGCAAATACTTTTTTATGTAAAATTAATGAGAAAATAATTGCGGACTAATAATAAAATAATAATAATAATAATTGCGGAATAATTGTGGACAAAAAATTTTGTCAAAAGTACGAATATTTTTTACTGTCTGTACCCGTATTTACTCCGCTGGGAAGAATCATTATCATTATTTATTTATATTTAAAAAATTATGTATTTGTATTTGTTTTATATATGCATGAAAAATTTGACCACTTCGATACATTTTGACAAAATTCAATACTAAAGGTCTTTGATCAAAATAGTATATTTAGGGACGATATTTAGGGACGATAGAATTTTCAAAAAATTCAAAGTCGTGTAAAATTTGTATCTTTCATGAAAATTTTTGTAAATTTCAGGCAAAAGATTACTAACTTCAGTACCTGGTATCTTTATTTTACGAAAAGAGTGCATTAATGTTCAATTAATGTAACTAATGCAAGAAAATTAAAAGTTTCAGTACATTAAACTTACAATTTATTTTTACAGTGTAGCTCTATGAGGAAGCAATATGTTTAAATTGATCTTAAATAGATTATTAATTAATAATCTTATCTCAATTTTTTTTTCCTAAGGTTTTGTCCCTTACTTTCACGGCGACAGAACTGCGAGAATTCCCTTTAAAAATTGGAGCGTTCCAATTAAGCAAAAAAAAAAAAAAAAAAAAAATATGCAGAGCGCCCCCAACCCGGCCTTGAACCGAGGTTCGACTGTGTTCTGTTCATGTGCCATATTTACTCTGCCGGGAAGCACCGGGCTCGTAATGTTTACAGGCGTCCGTTCAAATCACGTGCGACAACACGCCTCGTCGGATCCACTCCACGTATGGTTAACATCATCGAAACCGCCGGCGGGGGAGGGGGGGGGAGGGGGGGGGAGGGGGGGGGGGGACTTCTTGTGTGCGAACGAGAAATTTCAGCGAAGCCGAGGCTTTCCCAGGTGGTTGCTCGGATCACTTTCAAGTACTAAGATGAAAGCACTCACTTTCCCCCATCCTCGCTCTACCTCGCCGTTTCCACTAGCAAACCCGCGCACCACGTTATTATAACCCAGCAATTACCGGGGCGCTTCGACCCTCAATAATATACAGCACGGTATAGACGTTGCTTACGGCAGAGCGATGGAGAAACTTGCGCCTCGGCAGAGAAGCTGCGGACCGGAAACGTACAAAGGCTCTTGCACGATATTTAGTTAAAAATTCATTTTTAGTTAAAAATTCAGTTCTAATGAGGGTCGCGCTGAGTTTCGCAATTTTTTTTTTTTTTTTTTTTTTTTGTAAATTCGTAATGATACTTTAATAAGCGGATGTTTGTGTTGTGCTCATTAAAGTGAAGGAATAAAAAAAAATTTGACTTTTTATTTTTAGTTTTTGGAGTTTGTTTGTTGCTATTATAAATTCCATTATGGTTGATGGGCTCGCGGGAGGCGGCTTGGTTAATTTATTGACTATCCGGGTAACGGGGCGATGGGTGTGTACACTAGTACCGTAGCGGCGAATTTTTCCGACAGGATCTCACTAATAAAAAAAAAAAAAACATTTTATTTCACGCCCACAGTTTATTTTTCTTGATAATTTTACGATTTTACAAATTTTTTTTTTTTAGGAAAAATATGATCCGTTGAGAAGTAAAAGAATTGTAAAATTAATAACAAAAATTGTAGACTTTTGTGAACGAAAAATCTTCTTTTTTTTTAAGGTCAAACGTCTTTTTTTTTTTAGTGTGTGGTGCGGTTGATCAGTGGATTACCGTATGCGAAAGCCAATTAACAATCTCTCTGCAGCTGTATGCGATTATAGGTGAAGAAATTTAGCCGGAATATGGAGAAAGGCTTTGGAGGGAGAAGCGAAGAGATCTCACTAATTAAAAAAAAATTCCCTGTCCAATTTTTCTTTCTCCTTAATTTTAGAATTCCCTTTACGTCGATTTTATCATTTATTTTTTAATGTGAAAAAATGTGAAGTAAAATAATTGGTACAGTTAATAACAAAAATGATAGATTTTCGCGAACAAGAAATCTTTTTGTTCTTTTTAATAGCCAAACCCCTCCATCTTTTTCCCCTTAATTTTGCGATTTCTTATACGTCAATTTTAGCATTTTTTAAAGCGAAGAAATACGAAGTAAAAGAATTCGTAAAACTAATAACAAAAATTACAGAGTTTTTCGAACAAGAAATCTTTTTGTTATTTTTAATTAATAGCCAAACCTCTTTCTTTTTACTGTGCAGTGCAGTGGATCACTGCGGACGGTATTTAAATTCTCTCGGCGCCTGTACGCGATTATAGGTGAAGAAATTTAGTTGGAATAGGGAGAGACGGTACGGAGAGAGAAGTGAAGCAGGGAAGTCTACATAGGCCGGGAAAGCCCCCCACAGCGCTCGGTTGACCCAGTAACGTGCGCCCGTCTGACAATACCCAGGGAGTTTCTACTGGCGCTATAGCACAATGCCCGCTACTACTGCAAGATCCCTCCGCTCGCAGCATCGGTAATATCAGCGGCCAGTGCTAACGGTGGTAGAGTCGGACCAGTAGCTCAACGCGTGCCGAGTTCCTGCTGCGCTTTATAGAGCCTGTCCGGGTGTGTGTATATATATATACATAGTCGTATACATATATATATATATAGTCGTACATATATATATATATATATATAGTCGTATACATATATATATATATAGTCGTATACATATATATATATATAGTCGTATACATATATATATATATATATAGTCGTATACATATATATATATGACGATACACGCGGCAAAACTTGGAGGGGTCAGTTCTCGCTCCGAGCGTACGGGCTGTAGTATGGACTACTATGGGCGTACTACATACCCAAACCTACATAAACAGCGACGAAAATAAATGCGCAGAGAAAAAAAAAGTAGATTTTTTTTTTAACCTTTTTGCTCCGAAAATGCTACAGCAAAAAATTTCGTTTATAGAGTTTGATCCTTCAGATTGTAATCGGGTCGCGGATTTTTTATTTTTTATTCTCCGGTAGAATGAGCACTACTATGAACGTAGTTACAAAAACCTATATAAACAACGACGGGAATAAATGCGCAGAGAAAAAAAAAGTGAATTCTTTTTTAACTCCGCTCCAAGAATGGATACAGCTAAAAATTTCGTTGATAGAGTTTGGTACTTGCGATGGGTCGCGGGGTTTTGATTAAAAATTCTACGGTAGAGTGTGCACTACGATGAAGCGTACCTACACAAACCTGCATAAACTGCGCCGGGAATAAATGCGCAGCGAAAAAAAATTAATTTTTTTAACCTTTTTGCTCCAAAAATGGATACAGCTAAAAATTTCGTTTATAGAGTCAGGTACGTGTGATGGGTCGCGGGGTTTTGATTAAAAATTCAACGGTAGAATATGCTCTGCTATGAACATATCTACACAAACCTACATAAACTGCGCCGAAAACAAATGGGCAGAGAAAAAAAGAATTTTTGTTTTTAACCTTTTCGCTTCAAAAATGGATACAGCTAAAAATTACTATTATGACACTAGTGTGATAAAACTTTTTCTGACGACTGTGAGTTTGCAGCACGAGCCGAAGACGAGTGTCGCAATCTCAAAAGTTAAGAAAAAGTTTTTCGCACGAAATTTCGCTTCACAAGGTGCGAAAATAGGGGGATTTCGCACGCGAAGCGTGCGTAAAACTGCCACTTTCCCACCGAGTTAAGTAAATGTCGATTATAGAGTTTGCGATGGCAATCGGATCGCGGACTTTTGAATAAAAATTGTACATTTAACAAATTTTTTTTTACCGACAAACCTCCACAATTATATTGTTAATTTTACAAAAATATTCGTAAAATTAACGGACATTTTTGTAAAATGTACAAGATTTTTATGTAAAATCAACATGAAAAGAATTGCGGATAAGAAATGTTGCGACAAGTTTTTTCTCCACAAACCTCCACAATTGTTTTCATGTCAATTTTACAAAAAAAAATTTTGTCCATTTTACGAATATTTATTGGTAAAATTAACATCAAAATAATTGTGTCTATGCGTACGAGCGCACTACCTACACAAACCTACATAAACCACCACGAAAAAAAATAAATGCGCACAAAAAAAAAAAAAAATGCACTTAATTTTTTTCTTTTGTTTTTAACCCTTTCGCTCCAAAAGTGGATGCGACTAAAAGTTTCCTTTATACACCGGGGTACTCGCGATGGTTATCGTGTCGCAGACTTTTGCTTTAAAATTCTACTGCAGAATATGTACTTGTAAAACTAACACACATATATACATATATATATATAAGAAAAATTTGCATACCAGCCTCGAGGCGAGCTGGCGAGCCATCGTGATAAGTTTTCGTTTGAAATTTCGGAGTTCCCTCGCTCATGATGATTCCGGGCGGCGACAGCGATCTGATCGCTCTCCTCCCTCAAGAATTCTTAATTTTTTAAATATATTTTTTTTAAATACCTTCTATTATCAGTTCAATTAATTTTTATATATTCGTCCTTTAACGAGAGTTCCGCGCCTCCCGCTCAGATCGGGAATAATTTAATCGAGAGTTCGCTCCTTAATTAATGCACTCTGACGCTTTAGAGAAAATCTCGGTTTAACAGGAACAGTACATATAAATATGTGTTTGTATTCGCTCTATCTACACACGGCTCGAAAATCTCCCCTCGAACTTTCAGCCCTTTAATCGGATCTTATGCATCTCTCTCCGCCGATCTTTCTCGCGATGCACGCACTCCCTATTATTATTATTATTATTATTATTATTTTAATTATTATTTAAATTTTAATTGTTAATAATTTTTTTTAAATATTTTATTTCAGCAAAAAATCACCGATTGCACTTCGAGACACGTCCGAGCGACCGAGCGGATCTCCCGTCGAGGCCGAGGTCTCCAGCATCAGTGCCGTACCATCGGTGGTATTCCGGAGCGAGCGCGGCGTGGTCGATAACGCGCGGGCTCGTCGACGGCGAGCCGAGACGGCGACGCGGAGCGTGAGCGAGAAAAATTAAATGAAACAAAAATAAACGAAAATAAATAAAATCGCACAGTTAGCGTTCTCGCGTGGAGCGTATTTACCGAGTGGGTTCTCGATTCTTATCGGGCGCACCACCGTCCGACCGGCAAACACCGTGACTACTGTGCTCTCGCGGATAAGTCGGCGCGCGAGCCGGGCAGCCTTAAAGGCAATTTTTTTCCAAATCTCCCTCGTTCTCCCGAATTTTCCTCTCTGTCGAACGAGCGAGGAACTTATTTTTTTCTTTTTAACAAATATATTATTTACCCCTCGAAAAAAAAAAAAAAAAATGAGCCTCAAGAGCGACGGAAGATTTTTTAATATACAATAGGTATTTAATATATTTTTTTTTTTATTATTTTTTTAAATAATCAACAACACTAAGCGACAAACGCAACACGCAGCGCAGCGTACGAACGCCCACCAGCGCGAGTACGGGACGGGACGAGATGAAACGGTGGCGAATCAGCAGGGCAATACCACAACACAATCTATAGGTATTTAAGTATTTTTTTGTTTTTTTCGAGCCTTTTAATCGTCAAACACGATATTAATATTTTTTATATTGGTTTATCAGTAATTGTTATAGATATTTTTTTTTGTTTTTCGTTCTCTCAATCGATGCTCCGTCGGTTTATGTACGACAAGGTGTGTTTTCTCTCTCCTCTCTCTCACCGCACAGGTTCCGTACGGCGTCCCACGACCCGTAACGTTCCCGGGCGTAGTGAGCTGCCCGCTCGCTTTTCCACCCTTATCCCGCGCCTGCGCGCTTTCCCGGAACACCCGCGCACCGCGCTCCACCGCGGCATCTTCGCGTCCCTCTCGCGTTCATCTCTGGCGCAAAATTTTCCTCCCTTGCTCTCGCTCCCTCTCCCTCTATCTATATATATGTATATATATGTATATATATATATATACATATATATATATATATATATCTTGACACCGAGTTTGAACCAGCAAGGGGCGGCAGTCGCGGCGGCGACCGAGCTGCCGGCTCGCTCTCGCATTGGTGTACACTCTGGTCTCGCATCTGTATATATGTGTATTATGTGTGTACATGCATGATATTCGATGTCATTGGTAGTGTTCGTATCTGCTAGATGTGGCACTGGTGAAGCTCGTGATGCTGCTTCTCTCATATTATATATATATATAATACTGTATATATTACATATGTCGATGGGTTTATTCCGTAAGGGAGTAGAGGCTGTGTGTGAGCATAGCTTATACGCCCTTCTGGCGTTGGACCACCGATGTCTATACGGGGCATTCTATACCAAATCGCCGTCCAGCCTACGACCTCAAATTCGGTCAATTTTTTTTTATGACACTGTGAAGAATTTAAAAAACACCCGGTTATTAAAAAAAAAAAGTAAGGAAGTTTGAGTAAATTTGATTGAATTGTAATTTTTTTGTTTAAAAAAATAAACTGTTCTCGCATTTATATATATATAGATATATGTGTATTATGTGTGTACATGCATGATATTCGATGTCATTGGTAGTGTTCGTATCTGCTAGATGTGGCACTGGTGAAGCTCGTGATGCTGCTTCTCTCATATTATATATATATATATATAATACTATATATATTACATATATCGATGGGTTCATTTCGTAAGGGCGTAGAGGTTGTGTGTGAGCATAGCTTATACGCCCTTCTGGCGTTGGACCGCCGATGTCTATACGGGGCATTCTATACCAAATCGCCGTCCAGCCTACGACCTCAAATTCGGTCAATTTTTTTTTATGACACTGTGAAGAATTTAAAAAACACCCGGTTATTAAAAAAAAAAAAGTAAGGAAGTTTGAGTAAATTTGATTGAATTGTAATTTTTTTGTTACAGAAAATAAACTGTTCTCGCATCTATATATATATAGATATATGTGTTATGTGTGTACATGTATGATATTTGATGTCATTGATAGTGTTCGTATCTGCTAGATGTGGCACTGGTGAAGCTCGTGAAGCTGCTTCTCTCATATTATATATATATAATGCTATATATATTACATATATCGATGGGTTTATTCCGTAAGGGCGTAGAGGCTGTGTGTGAGCATAGCTTATACGCCCTTCTGGCGTTGGACCACCGATGTCTATACGGGGCATTCTATACCAAATCGCCGTCCAGCCTACGACCTCAAATTCGGTCAATTTTTTTTTATGACACTGTGAAGAATTTAAAAGACACTCGGTTATTAAAAAAAAAATTAGGAAGGTTGAGTAAATTTGATTGAATTGTAATTTTTTTGTTACAAAAAATAAACTGGTCTCGCATTTATATATATATAGATATATGTGTTATGTGTGTACATGTATGATATTTGATGTCGTTGATAGTGTTCGTATCTGCTAGATGTGGCACTGGTGAAGCTCGTGAAGCTGCTTCTCTCATATTATATATATATATATATTACATATATCGATGGGTTTATTCCGTAAGGGCGTGGAGGCTGTGTGTAAGCATAGCTTATACGCCCTCCTGGCGTTCCACCACCGATGTCTATACGGGGCATTCTATACCAAATCGCCGTCCAGCCTACGACCTCAAATTCGGTCAGTTTCTTTACGACATTGTTCTAAATCAATATTTGGTCAATTTTATTGAATTGTGATTTTTTTAACTTCTTAGATTGAAAAGAAGAAAATCGCAAGTCAATCAAATGTATTCAAATTTTCTTGTGTTTGTTTTTGTTTAACAAAAAGGAAATTTAAAATAAATTCGTTCCAAATAAAAGAATAAATAACATAACCATAATATACGATTCTTGTGAATTTTTTTTCGAAGGGATTCGGTCGGAATTCGGACGATCGGGTACGGAGTGTCCCGTGCATCGGCGAGGGTTGTCCGAATCGAAGTTGCGAAACCCCGATGGAAATTGAGAATGGAGAAGGGTGAGGAATATAATAGATGGACGAGGAAGAAAAGTGGGAATCGAGAAGTGCCGGGAGGGATTTTCGTGGCCATCTCGGCAGCGCCTCGGATCGGAGAGGTGAGAAGCGGTTGGACGGCCACGCATCCACCGCATTCCTCGTCGGAGGGCTGCCGCTTCCGGTTTCGCCGGTAATTCTCGCGGGCGATTCTTCTGCCGTGCCGGATGCAGCGTCGATTGCGCGCGAAAGCGCCTTTTCAGCCCCACCGGCGGAAATCTCTATCCGGCTGTCGCGATCATCGTTAGCGCGCCGCGGACGTGAGAAAACAGCACCAATGCTCGGACACGACCCGGTCGTCGGACACTCCTATGCAGATTCGATTGATTCCGAATTTAAGCTAGTTCTTCCTAATAGTGTTCACTTCGCATAAGTTTCAGAGAAATAATTCGGGAGTAAAGCCATAATAATAATTCCAAATTATTATTAAATTTATAAAATTGTAATTAAATAAAATACATTATAATATTAAAATAATAATTCCAAAATGTTATTAAAAAATTGATGGTAAATGAAATTGTTCAGCAAATCTTCCGGAAACTTAACTTTAAAAAAGAATGAAAATGATTCGTTTATTTTTTTTAATAGGTATGCATTTTTTTTTTAGATTTTTAAATTCACTTTGAATTTTTCTTTCTTATATGGTAAAAGTATGCAGAAAGTCACAAAATTGAAAGTGAATTTAAAAATCTGAAAAAATTCCTACCTATTCAAAAAAATAAATGAATCATTTTCATTTTTTTTTTTTAAGTTAAGTTTCCGGAATATTTGTTGAACAATTTCATTGACCATGAATTTGTTAATAAGATTTTGGAATTTTTATTATGCAAAATTAGTCTTTTCATTTAATATGTTTTTTTTTCAGAATTTTATACTATCGAGAAGTGTTTGCAATTCTCTCACATTTCTCTGAAACTTATCCGAAGTGAACAACTTGGCATTTTTTTCGGTTTACACAAAAAAATTGTTCTTGGCCAATTAATAAATGCTAAAATCCGCGGATGCTTTTAAAACACATCTTTACAAAAAAAAAATGTTCTTGGCCAATTAATAACTGCTGGAATCTGCGGATGCTCTTAAAACACATCTTTACAAAAAAAAAAAAAAAAAAAATGTTCTTGGCCAATTAATAACTGCTGGAATCTGCGGATGCTCTTAGAACACATCTTTACACAAAAAGTGCTCTTGACCGTCCGAGCATTGGTACCTTTATCTTACCGGTTATCGGTTCGTGCTGCGGAATTTATTTTTTCCTGGCTCCGCGTCGATATTTTATGCGTTTTGTATTTATTAAAAAAAATTGTCTATACACGGGCGTGCCAGGAAAACATATATATGTATATAGACACGTAATTCCGACTATATAAGAGAGGAAGGAAAAAAAAAGTCCTACATTCGCCGCGATGGGTCGGATAAAGCAGGCAAGCAATAAAAATATACATCCTGCGAAATGAAATGTATAGCTTCGATAAGCCTCGGAGCTGCGAGGAGAAGCCCGCTTTCATCGTCCATAGAAAACTCGCGAGGCTGATGCAATCGGGGAAGACACTTTTTTTTTTCTTTCCCCTCCCGGTTATTTATAACAGCCACGGTAACACGGTTTGCTATCATTAAAGCGAACTTTTTCATACGAAGCAATCGAGCCTTATCTCATTATTCGACTCTGAAAGATATTTCAGAATGAAGCTATCCGTAAAAAAATTGAGCTTTAAAATTTTTTTACATTTCCACTTGGATATATATTTTTTTTTTTTGCACGTCCAGAGCACCTTTATCAACGATCGATAGAGGCCGATTTGGCGATAAATTTTTTCTCAATTGACAATAAATTTTTATCTCGATAACTGAAAGAAAGTTAATGGAGATTAAGATTTTTGACTCTGAAAGATATTTCAGAATGAAACCATTGGTAAAACAAGTAAGTAATTAAAAAAATTGTGAACGATCGATTTTTTTTATATTCATATCTAGATTTTTTTTTAAGATTAGAAACACCTTTACTTAACGCATGCACTTTTCCCGCACTTTTTCGCATCGCGTGCGGAAAAAATACTGCGCATGCGTACAAACGCAATAAGGTCTTTTTTACCGCACTAGTGCGGGAAAGTGCCTTTCTAAGCAACTCTTCACGTGAACGGAAAGCGTGATTTTCGTGAATTTGTTAGGATAAATAACTATTATGATCGATCAATTCTTTTTTTTTTAATGGCCGAAAAAATGTTCCTTCTTTGCAATAAAAAATAAATAACTTTATTAAGGTATTCCTTTCGTTATATCTGACGCCACCTAAGTTCGAGAGAGGAATAATAAAAATGAAACGTTTATTTCGTTGCAAAAAAAAAAAAAAAAAAAAAAAAATGTCTGGTTCTACGGATGTGCGACGCGAAAAGAAAAATACCCGCGACTCCGCGATCGGGCTGCGGCAGCGAGGAAATCCAGCGCCGTTGCCCGCTCCTTCCGATACGCGCCGAGATTGATCGACGCGAAGATCGATCGGTAGTCCCTGTATTTATCGTGTTATCTCCGGCCGCCGGGCATCGGCCACTTTCGTATGCGATACCGCGCATCCACTCGATGGCCCGACTTTACCCTCCGCCCCACGTGGGACACGTGCGACCGGTAACAATGCAGGCAAATTAATCGCTCCTCGTTACTCCCGGTCCGTAAGCGACGGTCCGGAACGAAACGGAGCGCCCGTTTCAGCTGGCGCTCCGGTCCAGAAACTTCCAATGATTCGACTCCGTTTTGACGGACTTCGAGTCGTGAACGGGTGGAGGAGCCGTTCGCGTATAGCCGGTCGCGGTGTTTCACCGTGCAGGCGGAATTGTGCGCCTAGGACACGTATGAAACGAGGTGCGCGCAAGCTCATCCTCGGCTACGGAAAGCGACGCTCCAGCCACGAGCGAATAATGAATAAATCAAAAGTTTACTATGCTCGCTGTTATTATCATAAATGCATAATAATTCGGCCATTCGCGCGCGGAATATACGTAAATTATGGCATCAGATTTTCGCCGACGGGGGGAAGGGTTGCTCGAAGCGCTTTCTGTCAAACACGCGCTTCACATCTTTGGAAATTCGGGCTAGCGTGATGACTGGTTCGGCGGATGGACGTCGACGTCCAGATTTTGACGGTGCTTGGCGTTGTTCATTAACTCATTATTCATTCGTTTGATCAACCATTATTATTTTTATTATTTTTATTATTTTTATTATTTTTATTATTTTTATTATTTTTATTATTTTTATTATTTTTATTATTTTTATTATTTTTATTATTTTTATTATTTTTATTATTTTTATTATTTTTATTATTTTTATTATTTTTATTATTTTTATTATTTTTATTATTGGTAAAAAAAATCCGAGATTTTTATGAAAATGTGTTCCAAAACGTCGAAAAATCATATTTAGAAAAAAATTTCGGATGTATTTGTGTGAGTGTGAATCGGACGCGAAAAATTCAAACCAAATTTAATTATAAATTTAATTGAGTTAGTTAATTTATCGATTGGTGGTGCGGAGAATAAATAATAATTACCCATTCAACTCGGAATATCCGTAAATCATGACATAACATTTTCGCCGACGAAGGAACGTTATCGACGCGCTTTTCAAAAAAGCGTATCAATCTTCGGAAATTTTGGAAAAACCTTGAAGTTTTCTGAGTTTTTATAATAATCGCTAAGCATAATTTATTAACTCAACGAATTATTCATTCAATTATTATTGTCATCGCATTACTATCGATCATTCATTTAATCGAGTCAATTAATCGATCAGTGTTATTTCAGCATTACTTTTTCCTTCGCGTTTATTCCGCTAATTTATCATCTTCGAATGCGGCAGATCTGCTCAGTTATTTTCCGAGCCTCGTTCAAATATTTCTCCTCGTCGCCGTGGGCGTCGATACGTTCGCCGCAAGTCTAGCCATTACAGTCCCGTTTCTTTCGCCTCTTCTTCACTCGACTTCCCCCGCAGGCTCCCCTAAGCCCCCCCCAAAGATTGGATAATTGGATAATTGCATTGGCAAACATTAATTTTCCTACCCGGCGAGGTGAAGCTCTCTTCTTCGCTTCGTGTTGGTTTCATCGATGGAAATATCCCCGCGGGAGGGGGGATGTGGAGGGGGGAGGGGACAACGAATTATGCGTAATTCAATCAGCGATTGCGATGACTACGATCGATCGGCATTAGGTAAGCTGGTCCCCCCTACAATTACGTACGCAAATTAAATCCCAATCGGTGTTATATTCGGTGAGTCTGAGACCGAGGTGAATAGTAACATTTTTTTTTTATTGAATAGAAAAGGGGGCGGGGGGGAATGAATTATATGTAATTCAATCGGCGATTGAATTACATATAATTCGATCGAGAAAGTAAGCTGGTCCCCGTACAACTTCGTACGGTAATTAAATCCCAACCGATGTTTTATACGGAAAGCCACACACCGAGTCGATTGGTCATAATAAAAAAAATTGCATTAAAAAACAAAAAGGGGGACAACGAATTACGCGTAATTCGATCACCGATTGCGACGACTATTTGGCATTGGGTAAGTTGGTCCTCTTACAATTCCGCACGGAAATTAAATCGGAACGGGTGTTATATTAATATTAATAATATTTTTATTCCATTAGAAAGGGGGGAACAAATTATGCGTAATTTAATCAGCGATTGCGACGACTGCGATCGATCGGCATTGGGTAAGTTGGTCCCCGTACAATTCCGTACGGAAATTAAATGCCAACCGATGTTTTATACGGAAAGCCACACACCGAGTCGATTGGTCATAATAATAAAAAATAGCGTCGATTGGTCATAATAATAAAAAATAGCGTCGATTGGTCATAATAATAAAAAATAGCGTCGATTGGTCATAATAATAATTCAATCAGCATTGGGTAAGTTGGTCCCCGTACAATTCCGTACGGAAATTAAATGCCAACCGGTGTTATATTCGGAGTGCCTGACACCGAGTCGAATAATAATAATAAAAAATAAATAAAATTTGAATTAAAAAAAAAAAAAAATCCCCCAGTTACGAGTCTGCGAGCGACGAGTCCTTCGAAGTTGGACAACCGTGAGTAATTACACCTATCTCGTTGCATCATTCCTGATGCGAAAGGTCAATGTTGTATTGTCGTCGAGGTTGAATTTAATTGAATGAGTGGCTTCCGCGCGCTTGGAATTTGTTTAAAAAACTTTCCACTCGCCATTTCGTAAACGCAAAAAAAAAAAAGATTTAAATAAATAAACAAATAAAAATTATTTCCCAAGCTCGTGCGGATAGCTTCGCGTGAAGCCAATCGATGCACGAATAAACTGATATAAAAAAACGCTTGAAATTAATTTTTTTTTTTTTATACACAAGTGTAAAAAAAAATCGAAAAACAATGGTAAATATTTTGGGAGTAAAAATCGAACGCGCGACAATGTCCGCGAGTTGACGGGGCGGGCAAGTATCGGACAAAAGGTCGGTCGCGTCGCGGGTCAGGGAAGAAACTCCTCTCAGGAGCGGCGTTTCTCTCGAACCAGAGAGAAATCCATAAGCCCAACTCCGCGACCGCACCCGACAATTTAAACTTTATCCATCTTCCAAAAAAAAAAGAAAAAAAAAAGTGGGACGCACCGAGGCCGAACATCCGCATTTTTCCGTCCTCGTGCTCCTCCGCCCCTGCCCGACCATATATCTTTTCTTTCCCTTTTTTTTTTTTTTGCTCCCTCGTCTCTCCACACCGCACGCGGAATCCGGGACCCAAAGCTTTTGTGAGTCTCCTATTATCATTATCGTTACCGGTGATGCTGCCGCCGTTGCTGTTGGTTCTGATAGGGCAGAGCGGGGCAAAACGGGACGGACAACTCGGACGCGTCGTGGGGCAAAATGGTGCGTTCCAAAATTATTGGAAAATTGAGTTTTTAAAAATGATTGGAAATTTGCGATTTAAAAATTATTGGAAAAATGCGATTTAAAAATTATTGGAAAAATGCGTTTTTAAAAATTATTGGAAAATTGCGATTTAAAAATTATTGGAAAATTGCGATTTAAAAATTATTGGAAAATTGCGATTTAAAAATTATTGGAAAATTGCGATTTAAAAATTATTGGAAGATTGCGATTTGAAAATTATTGGAAAATTGCGATTTAAAAATTATTGGAAAATTGCGTTTTTTTATTATTGGAAAATTGCGTTTTTGAAAATTATTGGAAAACTACGATTTAAAAATTATTGGAAAATTCCGTTTTCCAAAACATAAAAAAAATTATTGGTAAATTGCTTTTTAAAAACGTTTTGAAACGGTTGCCCAATAATTTTGGGACACTCCATTTTGCCCCATCGATGCGTCCCGATTGTCTGTCCCGTTTTGCCCCGCCCTCCCCTACGCCTCCACGTGCCCGTACAACATGCCCCCACTACGGTCAATATATCTTCGAGCTTTTCTATTCCTCCGCGACCCCGCCGTCGAGGTCTGCCTCTGCACATCCTCCTCGTCCCTTTCGTCGGCATCCGCCGATGCCCTGTCCTACAACCTCATCCTCTTCCTCCGCTCTTCGTCCGCTTTTGAATTTCACTCTGTCATGTAAACAACCGTAGCCGGCCAATCAATCTTTCTAATCGGGCACGTTCACTGCACTGCACACCGTGCTCAACTGATAGCCGAACAGGAAACATTCGCGACGGATATAAAAAATACACATAAAATAAAATGACAAATTTAATGGAAGTATCCTTTTTGAAAATAATTTTATAATTTTATAATTTTGTAATCATATAATTTTATAATCTTATAATTTTAAACTGAGGGGATGGATGTAATAAATATGACTATATCGCTTGAGAGATATTACCATACTACATAGTAGTAGGGCACTAACAACTAAATACCTAGGGCGCCACCTATGGTAGAAAATTACGGATTTATAAGAATTTTTCGTAGATATTATGGTAAAAATTCTTGGAAAATCTAAGACTCCGCCATAGGTGGCGCCCTAGTTCTCTATATCTCTATTCTCTATGTGCTATGGTAATTTTTCTTAGATTATCGGTAGTTTTTACTAGATCCTTCTCTCAGTTTATAATTTTATAATTGTATAATTTTATAATTGTATAATTTTATAATTTTATAATTTTATAATTTTATAATTTTATAATTTTATAATTTTATAATTTTATAATTTTATAATTTTATAATTTTATAATTTTATAATTTTATAATTTTATAATTTTATAATTTTATAATTTTATAATTTTATAATTTTATAATTTTATAATTTTATAATTTTATAATGTGCATAGGGAATGAAAAATTTCGAATAATTTGCGATTCATCACCGCTTTCTCCTTCGACGCTCGTCGAAAGAGCTAACAGAAGGACTAACAGACAGGTGAAAGGGAACCATGCGCGAGTGATCGAACAAATAAATAAATAAAAGAGCTTTTGTATTTGAAATAAAATTGTTTAACGGACGCAGAGCATCGGGAGTGAAAATCTCGAATAAATTGCGGTCGATCAAGCTCTTTTTATTTTGACGCTCGTCGGTCGCTTTTGAATGTCACTCTGTCATGTAAATAACCGTAACCGTCGAATCAATCTTTCTAATCGGCCACACTGCACTGCACACGGTGCGCAGTGCATCGAACAAACAGATAGACGAACGGGAAACATGCATGAGGGATTTAAAAAAAGAAACGCGGAATTGTCGATACGTATCGTCGAACTTTTACCTCACCCGAAGCTGCTCGTCGGTTAAAGATTTTTCTTTTCCAGCTCTTTTAAATTAGCATCCTTTTCGACTCACCTGAAACACAAAATAAACACTGCGATTAGCGACGTACGATTTGTTTGATCAAAATGTAAATTTTGCTATTTTAGGCGTCGTGTCAATCAGTGGGTAAATGGATAATGTAACAAACTGTGTAAAAAAAAAAAATAATAATTTAAATTTTCATATCGTTTCCTCATAAAAGTTGAACATTTTTATTTTCATATGACTTTCTCGTAAAACTTTCAAATAAAAATTTTCATGACTTTCTCATAAAAGTTGAAAACTTTTATTTTCTTATCGCTTCCTCATTAAAGTTGAAAAGAAAAATTTTCATATCGCTTTCTCATAAAAGTTAAAAACGGAAATTTTCACACGGCTTTCTCATAAAACTTGCAAATCGGGATTTTTTTTACGATTTTCTCATAATGTTCCTTTATTTGTGAGGCTTCTTCTACGAGAAAGTATTTTCGGTACTGTTGGCTTCGTCAAAGAGAGAGAGCTTTGCAAAAAAAGAACATTATGAGAAACCCATATGAAAATTTCAATTCGCAATTTTTGGCTTTCTAATCGAGCACACTGCATCGCAATGCACTGCCCACGGTGCGCAGTGCATCAAACCAACCGACATCCGAACCTAAAACATTCGCAATGGCTATAAAAAAAAAACATATTCAAAAATAAAAAATTAAAAAATGCAAATATATTTTTTAAAATAATTTTATAATTTTATAATAAAAACAAAAATAATATTGTCAAACAGACGTGGGCAGAGGGAGTGAAAAATCTCGAATAAATTGCGAGCGTTGGAGAAATTTCTCCAGCTAAAAATCAATTTAGAACTTTAATCGTTTCCGTTCAATTTGCATCATTCCGGACGCGCGTTATTTCGTATCATCACTCGGCTATCCTCGTCCGCAATCTTCACCGGTATATACGTTAGCGGTGAAAGGTCCTTCGGTCCGGATGATTAATCACTCGGTTCCGGACGGGCGTAAATAAGATGAAATTTCGTAAAAAAAAAAAAAGAAAAAAAAAGCGATTAAATTCGCTGAATTTTATACCGTGTCGGCGAGTGAATGCGCAACTGTGGTACTGAGTGACGTTTCACTCGGCAAGCCGCTGCTCGACGTTGCGCCGTAAAATACCGCGTTTACCGGAAGCACAAAATAAGTAAACCAAAAAAAAAAAAAAAAAAAAAAAACGAAAAAAGAAAAAATTGTATCGTATTTCCGAGGCTCGTTGGAGAGAAAC
Organism: Exephanes ischioxanthus; assembly: GCA_958510785.1. NCBI lineage: Eukaryota > Metazoa > Arthropoda > Insecta > Hymenoptera > Ichneumonidae > Exephanes > Exephanes ischioxanthus. Next base: position 14,033,271 of record OY294024.1, on the reverse strand, counting down.
GTAACGAAATAAAAGATCGTAATTCAACGTGTAATCGGAGCACGGAGAGTTCACCTGAATTGGGCCGGCGGTGCTTGCGCCTGCAACTAACTGAGCGAGAGTAACAAAAATACACTGCGTTGAGGGAAGAACGAGCGGCCACTGTCGATCCGGCCGTACCGTGAGGGCCGTTCATGCCGGAGCACTCGTGGGCGTGTTTTTTCCCTCTCGTTAAGTCCCATCAAAATTACAGTCGAACCATTTGCTTCGGCAAATTTCATCGGAACAATCGTATGCAGTACAATGACGATTATTGGGTTTAAGTAAAATATTTATTTGATTTAAATAAATATTTATTTGATTTAAATAAATATTTATTTGATTTAAATAAATATTTATTTGATTTAAATAAATATTTATTTGATTTAAATAAATATTTATTTGATTTAAATAAATATTTATCTCATTTAAGTAATTATTTACTTAACTTAATGAAATATTTATTTAAATCAAATAAATATTTTACTTAAACCCAATAAACGGTGGCCGTCTAATGAATTATTTTTCTGGGTGTGCCAATACTCACACCTAGAAAAAATTACACAGCAAAAGCAACAATACTGACTTATTACCATAAAAAGTAGTTTTCCCGAGAGGAACGTCTACATTTTGTAGTTATGACAATGGCAGAAAATCATGGCTGCAACCATAATTACAGTTCAACCAATCGAACATAGGGGAGACTGGGGCAAAATGGCACAGCGGAGCAAAACGGGACTGTGAGAGCAAAACTCAATTCTCCAATAATTTTTGGATGCCCAATTTTGTCCTAACGATACATCCGGATTTTTAAACCCGTTTTGCCCCACGTACCACCATTTCAAAGTTATTGGAGAATTGCGTTCTGTCTCATTATCCCGTTTTGCCCCGGTGTGCCATTTTGCCCCGCTCTCCCCTATACTCTAAGAAACCATCCACACAGACGTCAACCCTGGGAACTATTCGTTACGGTAGGAAACACTGTCCATTTTCCCAGTGCAATACGTCACTACTGAACGGCCCAGCGCTCAATACTTCAAGTACTTGGTACTTCAATCCGCGCTTCGAGTACTTAAGCTACTTGCCCAGCTCTTGCAAGAACTATCTACGAGACTCACAATTTTCCCTCATCACAAAATCACCCTTTCCGCACAATCCACCATCCTAGGATTTTGTCACGATTCTTTCACCCGACGCGCTCTACCCGCGCATTTTTGCCTCGGTACCAAAAGCCCGGGTCAAACGACGCGGTAATATTGACGCAAGAGCGCCGAGCACAGCGCGAAACGCGCATCGAAGCGCAAAACGCCTGTCGCCCTCGCGGTTATCGTAAGGAAAACACGAAGCCATTACGACCCGACGCTTATCGGACAAACACGACCGTTCACCAACTCGCCGCCAGTGACTACTTTGTTTTCTTTGTCTGCGTAATAATAATGATTGTTTATTTTTTCTGGTGCCGCGCGACATTCGGACCTTCAATTACGCCGATGACCCGAAAAATCCGAACTCCATCGGCGATTCTCGATAGCGGGGTCGATGCCGATGAAATCGATGCCGATTTCATCGAAGATATATGACCGCCTGATTGTCGGAGTCGCGATACGGACTCTCTCGTTATCCGTCTCGGGAATTCGTCACCGAGTACCTTGGTCGGGCCGCAATACGCGTCGTTCGCTGGGAAACAAAAGGGCGCGAGACCGCATGCTCCGATACGGGAGTTACGCCCTTTTGCCATTCGGCAGTCGGTGCATTCGCGAGATTCCCGGTGGTTCCATTGAATGGAAAACGACCCGCGGAATTGGGAATAATTCATTGAGTGCGAGTGTGCGGCAAGTCGGGGATCGCCGTGCAGCTCGGTTGTTCGTGACGGGGTCTCAGCAATGATTGGGCGAGGCCGCGGCTGGGCACGGGGACAAATCAACCGGGTCGCGGTTCCTTCGGCAAAATCGAACGATTTCCTCACCGAATCTCAATTCGTTCCTACTGCGCGCAGTAAAAAAAAGTTTGTACTTTTTAGATCAACGTATTGTCGACAAACGTGCACAATTTTTTATTCGTTAATTTTCGAGTTTTACAAACAAAAGTAGAAACTAAAATAAAAAGTAGAAAGTAGAAACTAAAATTGTCAATGACACGGGTAATAAAGTGACAAAATTATTTTTACGAAATTTCGCATTCCGATTTTATGAAATTATTTTTTACTGTCTCACAAGTCTCTGGGAGAAGACTTTTCGAGTTTTACAAACAAAAGTAGAAACTAAAATTGTCAATGACACGGGTAATAAAATGACAGGTTCGTATTATGACAAACAAGTTTGTCACTTATTTAACAAAATTATTTTTACGAAATTTCGCATTCCGGATTTATGAAACTATTTTTTACTGTCTGACGAGTCTCCGACAACTGCCACACAGTGGAGGATATAATAAAGATTGATAGTCGTGTGAGGAAAATTACGACAGCTAAGGTAAACGACCTAGTTTAAAAATGTCCGCAAACCTTGCGGACTTTTTTTTTGTCTGTTTCCCAGTTCATCTTTTACTCGAATGGTATAAAAAAAAAATTACCGCAGCTATTGACAGTCCGCAACTAGGGCGCCACTTGTGGCGTCCAATGAAAAACTTTCCAAGAATTTTTATCACAATGTCTACGAAAGATTCTCATAAATCCGGCACTTCGTGCCATATTTCCTCACTACCGTCGGCTATGGTAATTTTTCTCAAGCGATAGAGTGGTTTTCTCTAGATCCTCCACCAAGTTTACCAACAAATGAATTTTCTTGTTACCGATCTTTCCAGCATAAAACGCAACGACGCACTGATAAAAACTTACATAGTAAATAGTTCCCAGGGGGGACGTGTACGTTTTACAGTTGCGACAATGACCAAAAATTATAGTTGTAACTATAATCGTAGTTTAATCAATTGAGTATAAACTATCACAAACTATCTATATAGACGTCCCACCTGGGAACTATTCGTCATAGTAGGAAATACCATCCTTTTTCTCAGTGCGAAGTAATCGTTTATGCGCAAACCTTGCGGTCATTTTTTTGTTTGTTTCCCAGTTCAACTTTGACTCTAGTAGTGTGAAAAAGAAATTACCGCAGCTATTGGCAGTCCGCAACTAGAAGGACACTTGTGGCATCCAATGAAAGACTTTCCAAGAATTTTTGTCACAATGTCTACGAAGGATTCTCTTAAATGCGGCAATTCATGCCATATTTCCTCACTACCGTCTGCTATGGTAATTTTTCTCAAGCGTTAGAGTGGTTTTCACTAAATCCTCCTCCAAGTTTACCAACAAATGAATTTTCTTCTTACCGATCTTTCCAGCACAAAACGCAATGACGAAGTAATCGTTCATGCGCAAACCTTGCGGACATTTTTTTTGTTTGTTTCCCAGTTCAACTTTGACTCCAGTAGTGTGAAAAAAAAAATTACCGCAGCTATTGGCAGTCCGCAACTAGGGCGCCACTTATCGCATCCAATGAAAGACTTTCCAACAATTTTTATCACAATGTCTACGAAAGATTCTCTTAAACCCGGCAATTCATGCCATATTTTCTCACTACCGTCTGCTATGGTAATTTTTCTAAAGCGGTAGAGTGGTTTTCACTAGATCCTCCTCCAAGTTTACCAACAAATGAATTTTCTTCTTACCGATCTTTCCAGCACAAAACGCAATGACGAAGTAATCGTTCATGCGCAAACCTTGCGGCCATTTTTTTTTGTTCGTCTCCCAGTTGAACTTTGACTCCAGTAATATAAAAAAAATTACCGCAGCTATTGGCAGTCCGCAACTAGGGCGCCACTTGTGGCGTCCAATGAAAAACTTTCCAAGAATTTTTATCACAATGTCTACGAAAGATTCTCATAAATCCGGCACTTCGTGCCATATTTCCTCACTACCGTCGGCTATGGTAATTTTTCTCAAGCGATAGAGTGGTTTTCACTAGATCCTCCTCCAAGTTTACCAACAAATGAATTTTCTTCTTACCGATCTTTCCAGCACAAAACGCAATGACAAAGTAATCGTTCATGCGCAAACCTTGCGGACATTTTTTATGGTTTGTCTCCCAGTTCAACTTTGACTCCAGTAATATAAAAAAAATTACCGCAGCTATTGGCAGTCCGCAACTAGGGCGCCACTTGTGGCGTCCAATGAAAAACTTTCCAAGAATTTTTATCACAATGTCTACGAAAGATTCTCATAAATCCGGCACTTCGTGCCATATTTCCTCACTACCGTCGGCTATGGTAATTTTTCTCAAGCGATAGAGTGGTTTTCTCTAGATCCTCCACCAAGTTTACCAACAAATGAATTTTCTTCTTACCGATCTTTCCAGCACAAAACGCAATGACGAAGTAATCGTTCATGCGCAAACCTTGCGGACATTTTTTATGGTTTGTCTCCCAGTTCAACTTTGACTCCAATAATATAAAAAAAAATTACCGCAGCTATTGGCAGTCCGCAACTAGGGCGACACTTGTGGCATCCAATGAAAGACTTTCCAAGAATTTTTATCACAATGTCTACGAAGGATTCTCTTAAATGCGGCACTTCGTGCCATATTTCCTCACTACCGTCTGCTATGGTAATTTTTCTCAAGCGGTAGAGTGGTTTTCACTAGATCCTCCACCAAGTTTACCAACAAATGAATTTTCTTCTTACCGATTTTTCCAGCACAAAACGCAATGACGAAGTAATCGTTCATGCGCAAACCTTGCGGACATTTTTTATGGTTTGTCTCCCAGTTCAACTTTGACTCCAATAATATAAAAAAAAATTACCGCAGCTATTGGCAGTCCGCAACTAGGGCGACACTTGTGGCATCCAATAAAAGATTTTCCAAGAATTTTTATCACAATGTCTACGAAGGATTCTCTTAAATGCGGCACTTCGTGCCATATTTCCTCACTACCGTATGCTATGGTAATTTTTCTCAAGCGGTAGAGTGGTTTTCACTAGATCCTCCTCCAAGTTTACCAACAAATGAATTTTCTTCTTACCGATCTTTCCAGCACAAAACGCAATGACGAAGTAATCGTTCATGCGCAAACCTTGCGGACATTTTTTATGGTTTGTCTCCCAGTTCAACTTTGACTCCAATAATATAAAAAAAAATTACCGCAGCTATTGGCAGTCCGCAACTAGGGCGACACTTGTGGCATCCAATGAAAGACTTTCCAAGAATTTTTATCACAATGTCTACGAAGGATTCTCTTAAATGCGGCACTTCGTGCCATATTTCCTCACTACCGTCTGCTATGGTAATTTTTCTCAAGCGGTAGAGTGGTTTTCACTAGATCCTCCACCAAGTTTACCAACAAATGAATTTTCTTCTTACCGATTTTTCCAGCACAAAACGCAATGACGAAGTAATCGTTCATGCGCAAACCTTGCGGACATTTTTTATGGTTTGTCTCCCAGTTCAACTTTGACTCCAATAATATAAAAAAAAATTACCGCAGCTATTGGCAGTCCGCAACTAGGGCGACACTTGTGGCATCCAATAAAAGATTTTCCAAGAATTTTTATCACAATGTCTACGAAGGATTCTCTTAAATGCGGCACTTCGTGCCATATTTCCTCACTACCGTATGCTATGGTAATTTTTCTCAAGCGGTAGAGTGGTTTTCACTAGATCCTCCTCCAAGTTTACCAACAAATGAATTTTCTTCTTACCGATCTTTCCAGCACAAAACGCAATGACGAAGTAATCGTTCATGCGCAAACCTTGCGGACATTTTTTATGGTTTGTCTCCCAGTTCAACTTTGACTCCAGTAATATAAAAAAAATTACCGCAGCTATTGACAGTCCGCAACTAGGGCGCCACTTATCGCATCCAATGAAAGACTTTCCAAGAATTTTTATCACAATCTCTACGAAAGATTCTCATAAATCCGCCCCTCCCGCTGCTATGGTAATTTGTCTCAATCGATAGAGTGGTTTTCTCTAGATCCTCCTCCAAGCTCACCACCAAATGAATTTTCTTCTTACCGATCTTTCCAGCACAAAACGCAACGACGCACTGAGAAAAACTTACATAGTAAATAGTTCCCAGGGGGGGGACGTCTACATTTTACATTTACGACAATGACCAAAAATTATAGTTGTAACTATAATCGTAGTTTAATCAATTGAGTATATACTATCACAAACTATCTATATAGACGTCCCACCTGGGAACTATTCGTTATAGTGGGAAATACACAGAGAAAAAAAATCAATCGAGTCAACAAAATGTGCGCTTACGGGTGGCGAAACAAATGTTTGGTTGATCGAAAGGAATACTTCGTTGATCGAACTAACAGGCCGTCGATTCAAATTTTTCTTTACTTAATACAACAATTATTTCGTTCGATCAACCAAAAATTCGTTTCGCCACCCGTAAGCGCTCATTTTGTTGACTCAATCGATTTTTTTTCTCAGTGTACCATCCTTTTTATACCGATCTTTCCAGCACAAAACGCAACAACGAAGTAATCGCTTACGCGCAAACCTTGGGGACATTTTTTTTGGTTTCTCTCCCAGTTCAACTTTGACTCTGCGACAATGAAATTCGTAACGAGTTCAGGGCATGAGACGTAATTACCGAAGACTGGAGACCGTTGGCTCTGCGACATTGGCGAGTGACGAAATATTTGACGGCACGAGGAGGGGGGGGAGTTGTTTCGGTCGCTCTCGAGGTGATGTCACGTTGCACCCGGTGCCGTTTGCTCGCGTGTCACAGTGGACGGACACATGCACGAAGGGCTCGCGCAGCTGCGCCACTCGGCGTGGTGAGACAACGCCGACAATCCCGCCCGACCCGGCCCGGTGTTGGTAAACTAATTGTGAATTCACTTGCGGAGGCTGTTTGCGGCCAGAGGATCGCGAACGGGCTCCGAAAACTCGGAAGGTTATTGCTATTCCGACGGGGTTGGAGGCGAGAAAAAAAAAAAAAGCACTGTCCAAACTCAGCTCCTCCCCTCGATATGAGAAAGACAAATACGGTCGCGCAAGAGAAACATTGAGTTTGCGAGGGAAAACAGAAGAACTTCCGAAGTTTTCTGATCTTCGATCGCATCGTCGAAGTTTCCTATGAAAATCGGTTCGGTGGAAATTCACAATAAAAAGTCCCGAAAAGGGTCTCGAGCGGCCCGCACGACTCTCGCACTTTTGTGTACCCAACGATAAGAGCCACCCATCAGCTATCGATTCAGCGGAAATCCAAAAAGACGTCCCGACAATGGTCTCTGACAACCCTCTTGGCGCTCGCACTTTTGTGTACCCAAAGATAAGAGCCGGATATCAGCTGTCGATTTAACAGAAATCCAAAAAGGAGTTCCGAAAAAATGGTCTCTGACGACCCTCTTGGTGCTCGCACCTTTGTGTACCCAAAGATAAGAGCCGGACGTCAGACATCAGCTATCGGTTCAGCAGAAATCCAAAAGGAAGTCCCGACAATCCCGAGTAGAAATTCTCACCGCGTTACATCCGGCCCTGATAAGGCCTTATCAGGGCCCGATGTAACGCTCGAGAATTTCTCCTCGGGATGGTCTCCGACCACCGCCTGGCTCTCGCACTTTTGTGCGCCCAAAGATAAGAACCAGTCATGAGCTGACAAGCGTCGCCGAAGTCTCTGATACAAGTCGATTTAGCAGAAGTCCAAAAAGAGGTCCCGAAAAAGGTCTGACATGCCGCCTGGCTCTCGGAATTTTGTGCACCCAAAGATAAGAGCCAGCCGTGAGCTGATAAGCGTCGCCGAAGTCTCCGATACAAATCGGTATAGCAAAAATCCAAAAAGGCTCCCGAAATCCCTCCCAGCTCTCGGACTTTTGTGCACCCAAAGATAAGAACCAGCGATCAGCCATCAGCTATCGCTTTAGCAGGAATCCAAAAAGAAGTCCCGAAAAAGGTCTCTCTGAAAACCCACCTGGCTCTCGCACTTCAGTGCACCTAATGATAAGAACCACCCATCAGCCGATAGCCATCGCCGAATTCTCCGATACAAGGGGAATTCAAGAAAAGTCCCGAAAAGGCTCCCGAAATCCCTCTCGGCTCTCGGACTTTTGTGCACCCAAAGATAGGAACCAGCGATCAGCCATCAGCTATCGCTTTAGCAGGAATCCAAAAAGAAGTCCCGAAAAAGGTCTCTCTGAAAACCCACCTGGCTCTCGCACTTCTGTGCACCTAATGATAAGAACCACCCATCAGTCGATAGCCAGCGCCGAATTCTCCGATACAAGGGGAATTCAAGAAAAGTCCCGAAAAGGCTCCCGAAATCCCTCCCGGCTCTCGGACTTTTGTGCACCCAAAGATAAGAACCAGCGATCAGCCATCAGCTATCGCTTTAGCAGGAATCCAAAAAGAAGTCCCGCAAAAGGTCTCTCTGAAAACCCACCTGGCTCTCGCACTTCTGTGCACCTAATGATAAGAACCACCCATCGGCCGATAGCCAGCGCCGAATTCTCCGATACAAGGGGAATTCAAGAAAAGTCCCGAAAAAGGCTCCCGAAATCCCTCCCGGCTCTCGGACTTTTGTGCACCCAAAGATAAGAACCAGCGATCAGCCATCAGTTATCGCTTTAGCAGGAATCCAAAAAGAAGTCCCGAAAAAGGTCTCTCTGAAAACCCACCTGGCTCTCGCACTTCTGTGCACCTAATGATAAGAACCACCCATCGGCCGATAGCCATCGCCGAATTCTCCGATACAAGGGGAATTCAAGAAAAGTCCCGAAAAGGCTCCCGAAATCCCTCCCGGCTCTCGGACTTTTGTGCACCCAAAGATAAGAACCAGCGATCAGCCATCAGCTATCGCTTTAGCAGGAATCCAAAAAGAAGTCCCGAAAAAGGTCTCTCTGAAAACCCACCTGGCTCTCGCACTTCTGTGCACCTAATGATAAGAACCACCCATCGGCCGATAGCCAGCGCCGAATTCTCCGATACAAGGGGAATTCAAGAAAAGTCCCGAAAAAGGCTCCCGAAATCCCTCCCGGCTCTCGGACTTTTGTGCACCCAAAGATAAGAACCAGCGATCAGCCATCAGCTATCGCTTTAGCAGGAATCCAAAAAGAAGTCCCGAAAAAGGTCTCTCTGAAAACCCACCTGGCTCTCGCACTTCTGTGCACCTAATGATAAGAACCACCCATCAGTCGATAGCCAGCGCCGAATTCTCCGATACAAGGGGAATTCAAGAAAAGTCCCGAAAAGGCTCCCGAAATCCCTCCCGGCTCTCGGACTTTTGTGCACCCAAAGATAAGAACCAGCGATCAGCCATCAGCTATCGCTTTAGCAGGAATCCAAAAAGAAGTCCCGAAAAAGGTCTCTCTGAAAACCCACCTGGCTCTCGCACTTCTGTGCACCTAATGATAAGAACCACCCATCGGCCGATAGCCAGCGCCGAATTCTCCGATACAAGGGGAATTCAAGAAAAGTCCCGAAAAGGCTCCCGAAATCCCTCCCGGCTCTCGGACTTTTGTGCACCCAAAGATAAGAACCAGCGATCAGCCATCAGCTATCGCTTTAGCAGGAATCCAAAAAGAAGTCCCAAAAAAGGTCTCTCTGAAAACCCACCTGGCTCTCGCACTTCTGTGCACCTAATGATAAGAACCACCCATCAGTCGATAGCCAGCGCCGAATTCTCCGATACAAGGGGAATTCAAGAAAAGTCCCGAAAAGGCTCCCGAAATCCCTCTCGGCTCTCGGACTTGTGTGCACCCAAAGATAAGAACCAGCGATCAGCCATCAGCTATCGCTTTAGCAGGAATCCAAAAAGAAGTCCCGAAAAAGGTCTCTCTGAAAACCCACCTGGCTCTCGCACTTCAGTGCACCTAATGATAAGAACCACCCATCGGCCGATAGCCATCGCCGAATTCTCCGATGCAAGGGGAATTCAAGAAAAGTCCCGAAAAGGCTCCCGAAATCCCTCTCGGCTCTCGGACTTGTGTGCACCCAAAGATAAGAACCAGCGATCAGCCATCAGCTATCGCTTTAGCAGGAATCCAAAAAGAAGTCCCGAAAAAGGTCTCTCTGAAAACCCACCTGGCTCTCGCACTTCAGTGCACCTAATGATAAGAACCACCCATCAGCCGATAGCCATCGCCGAATTCTCCGATACAAGGGGAATTCAAGAAAAGTCCCGAAAAGGCTCCCGAAATCCCTCCCGGCTCTCGGACTTGTGTGCACCCAAAGATAGGAACTAGCGATCAGCCATCAGCTATCGCTTTAGCAGGAATCCAAAAAGAAGTCCCGAAAAAGGTCTCTCTGAAAACCCACCTGGCTCTCGCACTTCTGTGCACCTAATGATAAGAACCACCCATCAGTCGATAGCCAGCGCCGAATTCTCCGATACAAGGGGAATTCAAGAAAAGTCCCGAAAAGGCTCCCGAAACCCCTCCCGGCTCTCGGACTTTTGTGCACCCAAAGATAAGAACCAGCGATCAGCCATCAGGAATCGCTTTAGCAGGAATCCAAAAAGAAGTCCCGCAAAAGGTCTCTCTGAAAACCCACCTGGCTCTCGCACTTCTGTGCACCTAATGATAAGAACCACCCATCAGCCGATAGCCATCGCCGAATTCTCCGATACAAGGGGAATTCAAGAAAAGTCCCGAAAAGGCTCGCCGACACGCTCCCGCCTCTCGCACTCTCTTTGCCCCCAAAAATAAGTGCCGTAACATCCATCAACCCGCCGATAGGCACCTCCCTCGATTTTCCCAAATGCACTGAGAAAAAAAAATCGATTGAGTCAACAAAATGAGCGCTTACGGGTCGCGAAACAAATTTATGGTTGATCCAACGAAATAATTGTTGTATTAAGTAAAGAAAAATTTGAATCGACGGCCTGTTAGTTCGATCAACGAGGTATTCCTTTCGATCAACCAAACATTTGTTTCGCCACCAGTGAGCGCACATTTTGTTGACTCAATTGATTTTTTTTCTCTGTGCGATATCCTCCCCAAAATTGGAAGTCGCGTTCCTTCCGCAGGGTCGACGAGTGCGCGAGCCCGGGGATGCCGGGGCGGGTGTTTTGTTCCGACGATGATGTTGCGGAAGCGCCGAGGCCGCGCCGTCTACACGCGTTTTCCGGCTCCACCGACATCGCCCGTCGAGCCACCCCATGCGAACCAGCTATGATGCCAATCGGGAGCGCGCGAACCAGGCAAAAAGTGAAACACAGCCTCTACAAGCCGTAGGATCGCGAACCAGCCGGGGGACGACCGTACAGACAAAAAAAAAAAATAAAAGAAGAAAAAAAAACGTATCTCCGGCGAACCTGCACAGGAAAACGCAGGGGAGAGAAGTAGGTCAGTGGGTGATCGCACCGCACCCTACAGCGCTGAAGCGCACCCTCCCGCGAGCCTCGCTCTCCCGTCTCTCACCCGCCCATCGGATCGCCCATCGACGCCTCCCTCTCGCCCACGCTTGCGTAACGTAACCGTTCCCGGGTTTTACGTCACGGGGTGGTTTCGTGACGTCACTGAGAGGGGCGGGCGCGCGCGGCTCCGGTGAGGATCCCACCCGGCCGGGGAGAGGATAGCCTGGCCCGGAATTTCAACCCCTATCGAGCCCGGCAGCGCCGCCAGCGCATACCATCATCCGCCGGTTGGTATGGACCTAGGCTAAGCGGAACCCCCCTCGGTTCCCCTCTCATCTGGGTCATCGCGAACACACGAGAGCCTTTCGCACGTGGATTCCTGTCTTCGGCGCGAATCGCGATATAGTTGTGACACATAAAAGGCCGCCATGCGCCAACTGTGAGCATCGGCGATGAAGATGCTCGAGGGTAGATTCGGTACATTAATCCGGCGATTATGGCAAAGTTACCGCCCAAGGGACGCTACGGGTGCGGATTCGGGCCGTCCTGAGACCCTCTTTGAACGGTCATGGGTCGACGCGAGCGCCGGTTAAATCTGGTCGGGTGCACGCTGGCCGGAATCTGCGTTTTACCCGAGCACGCCTCGGTGTGGTATTTGTCGAGCTTGCCGCCACTGAGGTCGGCACACTGGCATCGACTCCGTGTCATCTGCTTCGTTCGCTCATCACACATGCCCGGCGAGAAGTCTATAGTTACACGAGCCTATCGACTGCTGAGGAACCTAAGGGCGTAACCCGGACGCTCTTTCGCGGGCGGTTGCGCCCCTCTGTTTTACCGGCAGTCGATACCGAAGGTGGGCTTCTGAGCGTACGTGTCTTACCGGTCCGGTATTTACCGTTCACGTGTACAGCGGAAGGACAGTTACTGTGTGCACAAGTCCTCGCTCTGGTCCGCTGTGCCGCGGCATTGCGTCTATTGTACCTGCAGATTAACAGGCGGACAGACCGGAGGATATACGTGTGGCGCATTGAGGAGATCGGACACGGTTGGGAGGACACTTGGAGATCGACCGGGATGGAAGGAGACCCGGATGCTTTGGACAGTGAACTGGGAACTTGATCGCCGTTGGGCGAAACAGCGATTGGGCGACATTGACGATTCTTTGAGTTCTATCTGTATTTAGGCTTTTAGGATTGTAGAATGGGGTTTTTCTTTGGTGCATTCTTAGTGTACTAACCTCACTGGCCTCCATTGGTTCTGCAGATCAACGTAAGGACAGACCGGAGGATACTCGTGTGTCGCATTGACGAGATCGGACACTTTGAGCTCTGTTGTTCTTTAGGTGTTTTAGGGTTGTGAAGTGGGATATTTTTTCTCTTTGGTGTGTTTTTGCTAATGAAATAACAAGTTGAAGTAATAAGTTCATCCTATATCAGGTCCAACAACTGGGTTCTTGCTTCTTCCGGTCTGCGTCCTGGACGGCATCGCCTCTATTAGTTCTGCAGATCAACATTTTGAGCGATAACGAGGTCGAACAACTGGGTTCTTGGTTTTTCCGGTCTGCGTCCTGGACGGCATCGCCTCTATTGTTTCTGCAGATTAAGGTACGGAGACACGTGGGTCGGATCGACCAGATCGGACACGGAGTTGGTCGTCCACTTGAAGATCGACCGAGAAGGGAGGCGACCTTGCTGCGATGGAAAATGAACTGGGAACTTACTCGCCGTCGGTCCAAACGGTCATAGTGGGACATTTAAGGTTCTTTGAGCTCTATTGTTCTTTAGGTGTTTTGGGGTTATAACATGGAACATATTGTTTTTTTTGTTCAATCATGAAATAAGAAGAAACTGCACTGAGAAAAAATTACATAGTAAAAGCAACGATACTTGCTTTGTACCATAAAAAAAAAGTCCCCAAGGGGAACGTCTGCATTTTATAGATACGACGACAAAAAATTGCGGTTGCAGCCATAATTATAGTTTAACCAATCGAATACATATTATCAGAAACTATCTATATAGACCTTCCCCCTGAGAACTATTCGTTGTTGTAGGAAATACCATCCTTTTTCTCAGTGCAGACTCTCAACTGTTGGTTTTCCACTGGGTTCTAAAAAAAAAAAACATGCGTTGGAAAATGGACTGGGAACTTACTCGCCGTCGGTCCAAACTGTCATAGTGGGACATTTAAGGTTCTTTGAGCTCTATTGTTCTTTAGGTGTTTTGGGGTTATAACATGGAACATAGTTTTTTGTTCAATCATGAAATAATAAGAAACTGCACTGAGAAAAAATTACATAGTAAAAGCAACGATACTTGCTTTGTACCATAAAAAAAAAGTCCCCAAGGGGAACGTCTGCATTTTATGGATACGACGACAAAAAATTGCGGTTGCAGCCATAATTATAGTTTAACCAATCGAATACGTACTATCAGAAACTATCTATATAGACCTTCCCCCTGAGAACTATTCGTTGTAGGAAATACCATCCTTTTTCTCAGTGCAGACTCTCAACTGCTGGTTTTTCCACTGGGTTTAAAAAAAAAAAAACCCAACCGGTTTTTTTTTTACCTGCCAGTAAATCGGATGTACCCAACAGTACATCCGATTCTTTCCGTTGGAAACATTCCGTTTGTTTTGATATCCAAAAAAACGCTTGTTAGAGCGGATTTGGGTCAAAACTAAGCCCTGAACTGAGAGTCTGGAATACAAGAACGCCCCATTCAGCTGCTTATGCATGATACTCGAATATTTCTGTATTTGGCCGAACAGTGCAGAACTTCATTCAAGAACGCTCTGAAATAGTGAACCTTTTTTACACTCTCCATCCACCGTTCGCCCTATAGAGTTTGCTGGAGCCTGTTAAGCGATAACGAGGTCCAACAACTGGGTTCTTGCTTCTACCCTTCTGTGTCCTGGCCAGACCCACTTTGGTACTCGAAGCTGGAGGTTGAAACCCTGACTACAGGGGGGAAGGGGGGGGGGGGGGCTGGGTCAGAGAGTGGCGAGCTTGATCCTTTGAGAAGAGCCGGATTGAGCAAGGGCGGATCCGTTGGGAGATGCTTGGAGCGAACAACGTCCGTCGGATGTCCCGGAGGTCTCCGCACCTCGATCGGTGAAAATTTATCGCTCGTTCCTTCGTAAATTGTTGTTCAGCATATCCGGTGACGAGATTAAACAAGCGAATCCACTTTCCTCTCAGCTTCCTCTATTTTTCTTCTTTCCTGTTTTTTTTAAATCTTGTTTTCATGATTTTCCATGAAACTCCCCGTTCGGTATAATTTATTCCTGGATCTCAATTTTAATTCTCGGCTCTCAGCGGTCACTTTGTCACCGTCCAGTGGCAATTTATTTAACGGAATTTCAAGTCGAAGAGTTGACACGGGCGGCGCTTGACTCCAACGCGTTTCATTAAACTTCGCTGAGTGATTATGACGTCAGCACGCGGAGCTTAGATGAACGCTCGGCCTCCCTTTCGCCGCTGCCCTTCGTGATAAATTGACGAGGAATTTCGTTTAAATAGAGTGGATCGCGAACTTTTGCGGGTCGACGAGCTTCCACGACGAGGCTTTGATAGAACGGGCGTTTCGGTAATGCTTAATAATAATTTATTACGCAATACGCGAAGTATTCTCGGACCGAGCCTCGTCCGAGATCTCCATCGGTGGTTTAACCCTTTCAAGTACGGGGGACTTTTTTTGCCGAACTACCATGCATTCTTCTGAGGCAGTCCTTTCGGTATGTCTGACGCCGCCTAAGTTTGGGAGAAGAATAGGAGAGAATTACAAACACTGCCCGATCGGATAAGAAACTGAACAAGAATCAAGCATTTCATGGTGGCCGTTTTTTCTCCGGAAAAAAATTCCCCGACTTTTCCCTGACTTTTCACTGACCAATTAAAAATGTTTCCTGACCAAACTTCTAACGACTTCTATGTAAAAAAAAATTAACGATGCAAATGAAAATGTCTAATTATTGTATTAATGTTTAATTCTATATATATATTTTTTTTCAAAATGTTCCCAATTTTTTTTTTTTAAGGCTCCTTTTTTATGTACTTTTTATTTATTTATAGAAGGTTCGAGAATTGGTCAAGAAATTTGATTTTTCCCTGACCAATTTTGAAATTTACTGACTGTTCCCTGACATCGGCCACCATGTGTTTGCGCTTAAC
The DNA here is from genome assembly GCA_958510785.1 of Exephanes ischioxanthus. Classification (NCBI taxonomy): domain Eukaryota; kingdom Metazoa; phylum Arthropoda; class Insecta; order Hymenoptera; family Ichneumonidae; genus Exephanes; species Exephanes ischioxanthus. Next base: position 14,017,772 of record OY294024.1, on the reverse strand, counting down.
AATAATTCCAAAATGTTACTAACAAATTACTGAAATAAAATATTATGCAACAGATTACCCGGGAACTCAATTTTTTTTTTTTCTCATGAAAATGATTTGTCACTTTTCTTTTGAATATGTATGAAGGTTTCAGAATATTATGTTATATTTGAAAATTGCGTTTTCTTTGTCTCAAAATTTGTTTAAAATCGCAATTTTCAAAACATTAGATAAAATTATGAAAAAAATCCATACGTATTCAGAAATATCGACAAATCATTTTCGTGACAAAAAAAAAAATTAGGTTGCCGGGTACTTTGTTGCACCACTTTTATTTTTCAGTCATTTGTTTGTGACATTTTGGAATTATTATTATTATGCAAAAACAATATTTTAAGGACCTTCCGTATGCTCGATTTTTTTTCAGATTTTTATTCCATCGAGAGATTTGTAAGTTTAAATGTTTGTAATCTCTCTCATTCCTCTATCAAACGTATGTGAGGTCAGGCATAACGAAAGGACTACCTTAAGCACAAAAACGATGCGGATATTCGTAATAAATTTTTTTCCGCCTCATCAAGAAATCAACAGTTCAAGGTACGTCTGTGAATTTTAACAGATTTTTTTGAGCACATAAACTTGTTATTCGAATCGTTCCAAAGTTCCGTCCTGGGAAATTCCACGTGAGGGTTTAAAATTATTATTTTTTTTAAATGAAAAATAATAAAATTAACGACAAGTGAACGAGAGCTCTGAAAATTCGATATACCGAGGTATTCGCGCTCAGGGAATTTTCTTGCGTATTGCGGATATGCATATCCAATGTGCGAGTTCGCGGGCTGGCTCACTTTGGCTGAATGACTGGGCTCTTCCCGAGCGGGCTTCGCCAGTTCACTATACGTATGTTATACACATGCTCGCAACCAATTAACTTAATCGCATTGACTTGTTTGCGCTGGCGAGCAGCTGGCCGACCCGCAAATGTAATAGGAGCGATCGCTGTTGAAAAGCAGAAAATAAAACAATGTAGACTTGGTACAAAATAATGTTGTAGCATGAAGCGATATGATTTTTTATTTAACGGCACGGAAAATTGTACGCCGTATATTGTGTAGAAATTGTACACCGTTATTAAAATTAAAAATAGGAATTTATATCTCTAGGACAAACTGGGGCAAAATGGAGTTGGTCAAAAAAGTCAATTATGACCGATCCAGATAGGGGAGAGCGGGGCAAAATGGCACACCGGGGCAAAACGGGATAACGATACTAAACGCAATTTTAGAATAACTTTTGGATGGCGGCGATGGTGGTACGTGGGGCAAAACAGGTTTGAAAATCCGGATGTATAGTTGGGACTAAATGGGACGTCCAACAATTATTGGAAAATTGAGTTTTACCATTACTGTCCCGTTTTGCCCCGCCGTGCCATTTTGCCCCGGTCTCCCCTAAGCTTCTGTGGATTGACACAATGAAAATAAAATAATGTAGATTCGGGATAAAATAATATTGTTGGCCGAAGTGACTTGATTTTTAGTTTTTACCGTTATTAAAATGACAATACGAAAAGACGGAGATACATCTGTAGGTCAAACTGGGTGAAAAGTTTTAATTATGGCCCATCCCGGATCAGCGCGCAAATCAATGATGCATTAATTTACGTGCCTGGTCTGAAACACTCGTCCATATTCACCACTTTCACACGAAAAAAAAGTCTAAAAAATTTGGAAATTTTTTATTCGAAAAAATATTCCGAAATCTTTTAACATTTTTTTTTTTTTTTTTTTTTTGCTGTCCATTAGTAAACAAACTATTCACAATGCCGTTTACCCATCCGAGCAGTTTCTTTCTCAGTTTCCCCACGTCCAAACTCCCGTCCCCCTGCCCTCGCTACATGACCGGAATCGACAAGGATGCCAGACAGCTGATAATGTCGGCAAAATTCCCGGGGAAATTTTTGTTCGACCTCGAGAAACCCCTGCGGAATGTCCCGATTGAAATCCCAGAAAGTAAAGAATTCAATTCCACACCACCACCTGTCGATTAAGTGTGGAAAACGTGGAGCATGCGACGATCCCTCTCTAAGCTCCCTGCTGCTCCTCCCTCCACTGCACACACATACACACATGTATATACGTATGGAGGCGAAAATTGAAAAAAGAGAACTTTACACGAATAAATCATGAAGAGGTATGCTCGCGGAAATATATATATATATATATATATATATATATATATATATATATATATATATATATATGTATGTATAGAGTATATTTTGAGGACATAAAATATATGTTACATATATCAGTTGAAATTGATGCCAGAACTTATTATACACCAAACGCACCTATTTTTAGTAGAAACTATAACTACTATATATATATATATATATATATATATATATATATATATATATATATATATATATATATATATATATATATATATATATATATATATATATATATATATATATATATATATATATATATATATATATATATATATATATATCCTCGCCCTTAAACTTGTACAAGTTTCCTGCGTCTTTATATTGTGAGCTGTAAATACACCAGTTCCGATTTTAGAGTCAATGGTGGAACATCGTGATGTCTCAAAAAAGGAAAAAAAAGTCGTAAATTAACTAATGAAGTTACTGTTTACACGAAGTGGTGTGTTGTTCTTTAAATATATAATAGTAGTACAAGTTTGGATTTTAAACTTGTACAAGTTTCCTGCGTCTTTATATTGTGAGCTGTAAATACACCAGTTCTGATTCTAGAGTCAATGGTAGAACATCGTGATGTCTCAAAAAAGGAAAAAAAAGTCGTAAATTAACTAATAAAGTTAATGTTTACATGAAGTGATGTGTTGTTCTTTAAATATATAATAGTAGTACAAGTTTGGATTTTAAACTTATACAAGTTTCCTGCGTCTTTATATTGTGAGCTGTAAATACACCAGTTCTGACTCTAGAGTCAATGGTGGAACATCGTGATGTCTCAAAAAAGGAAAAAAAGTCGTAAATTAATGTTTACATGAAGTGGTGTGTTGTTCTTTAAATATATAATAGTAGTACAAGTTTGGATTTTAAACTTGTACAAGTTTCCTGCGTCTTTATATTGTGAGCTGTAAATACACCAGTTCTGACTCTAGAGTCAATGGTAGATCATCGTGATGTCTCAAAAAAGGAAAAAAAGTCGTAAATTAATGTTTACATAAAGTGGTGTGTTGTTCTTTAAACATATAATAGTAGTACAAGTTTGGATTTTGAACTTGTACAAGTTTCCTGCGTCTTCATATTGTGAGCTATAAATACACCAGTTCTGATTCTAGAGTCAATGGTAGAACATCGTGATGTCTCAAGAAAAGAAAAAAAGTCGTAAATTAACTAATGAAGTTAATGTTTACATGAAGTGGTGTGTTATTATTTAAATGCAATAATAGTGGGACAAGTTTGAATTGAGTATGTTATCCGTGTTATCCGAGTTTTCGCTTATCCGACCTACGCTCTCCCCACATTACCTCGGATAAACGGGGTTCTACTGTATTCGTGTAAAGTTCTCTTTTTCTTGTTTTTTTTTTTTTTTTTTTTTTTTCATTTTTCGCCCAATCCTAATTTATCGCCCTCTCAAAGAAGTTTCGCCCGGTAGGAACGGGGTTGTCGCGCGGGCGGAGGGTTGGAACTTGGTCCGGAGTACCGGGGGAATGAGGAACCCTGGGAGCATCGCGGAAGACAGGATCGTCTCTTATACCGGAGAGGAACTCCCCGGGAGAGCCACGATGTTGGGAAATTAATGCCAACGGCAAAGCGTCAGTCGACGCGTGCTTTTGCCAGCTAGGCGGAGGGCCGGGTGGGGTGAGAGAGTGTGGAACCGCCCACTTCCTCTTTTGCGGAAAACTTGCTCCACCCGGATCTTCTTGGCAGCTAGACACGCGAAAAGCTTCGGTGGAAATTCCATCAAGGTTTATACGACTCGGCTTACACAGGCTGATTCATAATCGTAATCTCTCCGATGCACATCACTCTCGTACAGATCAGTCCTCATCGAATTTAATGAATTGTGATGAATTTAATTTTTTTAATTTGTGGTTCATTTTATTTTTTATTTTTAGTTCTACTTTATTTTATTCTTTATTTTTATAATGCGAATGGAAAATAGGAAATTCGTGAGATGAATAAATAAATAAAATCAAATTGTTATCTTCGGGGTTGTTGCGAGAGCAAATGAGACAAATAAACGCTTTGCCGGGGAGAAACGAACAATGTTTGCACAGTTTGCCCGATCCAAAATGCAGTCGCTTTAGATTGTGTATTGTTCACCTTATGGTGAACATGTGTGTCACCTCTCGTCCAGATCGATCGTCATCGAATTTAATGAATTGGGATGAATTTAATTTTTTTAATTCGTGTTTCATGTTATTTTTTATTTTTAGTTATTCTTTATTTTCTTAATTTTATTCTTTATTTTTATAATGCGAATGGAAAATAGGAAATTCGTGAGATGAATAAATAAATAAAATCCAATTGTTATCTTCGGGGTTGTTGCGAGAGTAAATGAGACAAATAAACGCTTTGCCGGGGAGAAACGAACAATGTTTGCACAGTTTGCCCGATCCAAAATGCAGTTGCTTTAGATTGTGTATTGTTCACCTTATGGTGAACATATGTGTCACCTCCCGTCCAGATCGATCGTCATCGAATTTAATGAATTGTGATGTATTTAATTTTTTAAATTCGTGGTTCATGTTATTTTTTATTTTTAGTTATTCTTTATTTTCTTCATTTTATTCTTTATTTTTATATTGCGAATGGAAAATAGGAAATCCGTGAAATGAATAAATAAGTAAAATGTAATTGTTATCTTCGGGGTTGTTGTGAGAGTAGATAACACAAATAAACGCTTTGCCAGGGAGAAACGAAGGATGTTCGCACGGTTTAAAGCGCGAGGCTGCGGCGCATACCTGTGGAATTATTCTACGGCACGTTCCTTGTGAACGACACTGTACACGAGTAATCCGCGTTTCGGTACAAAATCCAGCTCGCCGAGTCACGGCGACGCCTCGACGTCCCGAGCGGCACGAGCGACAGATCGCCTCCCTTTTAATTTTCCACCAAATGAGACAAATCCTAAAAGACCCGAAGAGCTTCGCTCAAGTTTAAATGCGAGTTTTTTTTTCTTAATTTTTTTTTTTTAATTTTTTATTTTGCACTAACTAAATTCGTACAAGGTGACTCGTGTCAGGACTTGAGTTAGCGAGCCGCCGGTTTGAACTATATTTTATATTTTATAAAAAAACAAAAATTAAAAATAGAAAATTAAGAGAATCGTAGAAATAATCGAGGGATATCGTTGTTAGTTTTATTCGTCTGTTGATTGGCACGCGAGACCGAAGCTGGAAGTTGTCCACGAGGAACTTCCGTCGCGCAGGAATGGACATCATTTTTTTCCGCTATTACGAACGTCCCACTTGACCTTACGCCAAAATTCCCGTCGGATTCGTGCGCGGCGCAAAAAAATTCAGTTCCTTTTTCATTAAGTAAATATTTTTAAAAATAAAAGTTTTTCGTTGCATCTATAACAAACATTTCTCGCCGACAATTTATTTTCTCCTTAACTTTGCAATTTATTATTTAGTAAAAAAAAATTCGTTAAAAACTGTTGTCAAATAAAGAAATAAAAAAATTGAAAACTTTGCGCAATAAAATGTTTGTGTAAACACAAACCCTTTTTATTGTGCAGACAATATTGCAATAAAAAAAGAGGAAAGAAAGCCGATATGAGAAGCGATTACAAATATCTTTCAACGTAAGGCAACGAAGAGATTTCTCGCCCACAATTTATTTCCTTCTTAACTTCGCAATTCATTTTTTAATTAAAAAAATTTCGTTAAGAACTGTTGTAAAAATAAAAAAACAAAAAAAAAAAATTGGGAACTTCGTGCAATAAAATGTTTGTGAAACACACAAACCCTTTTTATTGTGCAGACAATATCGCAACAAAAAAAAAAGGAGGAAAGAAAACCGATATGAAAAGCGATTGGAAATATCTTTCCACGTAAGGCAACGAAGAGATGCTGCGCTCCAGAAAGTCTTTTATGTCACGATTACGTACTTCACCGTGAATAACGCGAAAATGACGTATCGGCGAGGAGAGTGTCTTCGGTTCGACGAGTGAGAAAAATAGCACAATCGCTGAGAGGAGCGCCAGTCGGATAAGCCGTTGCTGTCCGCTGCCGCGTGCACTTTGCCCGGAATCCACGATTCTCGGCTCTGCGATTGAACTCGAATTGCCGGGAGATAATCAGGCTCTTCGCTACGTTTTTTTCCTGCGCCTCTCGATGCCTGTATCGTTCCTCTTTCCTCCCTTCGCTCCCCGTCGGTAAGTTACCGACGTCTCGATATCGGCCGCGCCGCTTCGGCAGCTTCCCGATCGAGACGCGTGCTCAGCCTGCCGTTAAGCCCGCCGTCGCACACTCGAGTGGAAAACGGACGAGTGAAGAGAGGACGAGAAAAGTCGGCCCGACGGCGGAGGAAGAGAAACGACCCCGTTTCCATTCTTCGTTTTCTACTTTTTTTTATTTATTTTTCTTCTTTTTCTTCTGTTATTTTCTTCATTCGACTCTTTTTCTTCTTTCATTTTTTGCCTTTGCTTCTTTCGTTATTTTCTTCACCACACGACTTTTCCTCTTTTTCTTAGTTTCCCCTTTTTAGTATTTCTTTTCCTTCATTTCATTTCATTTATTATTATTATTATTATTAATTTATTAAGTATAAGTATAATAATAATAATAATAAATGAAATTGTATGTATAAATACATACATACATACAATTTCATTTATTATTATTATTATTATTATTAATTGATTAAGTAGAAACTATTTACATACATTAATTTTGTCCGCGGAAGCTTTTAAGCTCGTACGCGGATATCACTCGTATGTTTTTTTATTATATATCTTATAATCTTCAGGCACGAATATCGCAGGGTCGATGGATTAACACTCCAAGCCAGAACTGGGCAAAGGAATTAAAGTACCGTGTACTTTAAGTCGGTATAAAGTATTTTGAGTTCTTATAAAGTACAAAAAAAATTGTTATTAATGTTATTAACGAATTAACGAAAAAAAAATTCGCAACAAACCATCCGGCAACCTAACTTTTTTTGTTATGAAAACAATTTGTCAATTTCTCTGAATACGTATGAATTTTTTTCAGAATTTCATGTAATCTTTGAAAATTGTGTTTTTAGTTAATAAAAAAACGTAATTTTCAAAAATTATACAAAATTCTGAAAAAAGAGATACGTATTCAAAAAGATTAACGAAATGTTTTTATATGAACAAAAAGTTGAGTTGCCGGGGGATTCGTTGAACAGTTTTTCTTTCATTTGTCAATAACATTTTGGAATTATTATTATTATGCAAAATCAATATTTTCAGCAACTTCTATATTCTTGATTTTTTTTTTCAGATTTTTATCCCATTGAAAAGTATTCGCAATTCTCTCGCAATTCTCTCTGACCTCACGTGGGCTCAGGCTGTCCGCTAGTAATATTTTAAACCTTCTACAGCTCTCATAACCGTTGAGGTGGCCCCACCCCAGCTTACACATGGTGGTCGCGGTCGGGGAGAACCGGGAAAAGTCAGGGAATTTCAAAAATTGGTCAGGAGTAAAGTAAATTGTCGCCGAACCTTCTATGAATAAATAAGAAGTACATAAAAGGGAGCCAAAAAAAAAATTGGGACCAATAAAAAAAAAAAAAAATTAAACATTAATACAATAACTAGGCATTTTCATTCGCATCATTAATTTTTTTAAATACAGTCGTTAGAAGTTGGGTCAGGGGAAATTTCGAAAGATTTTCACAGTCTCCGACTTAACCCAATCCAACAGCTTTCTTCTTTTGCTTCTTTTTCTTCTTTCGTTTTCTGCTTTTTCATCTTTCGTCATTGTCTTCACCAACCCGACTTTTTCCCCCTTTCTCATTTTTCACCTTTTTCGTCTCTACTTTTCTTCTGCTTCTTTTTCATCTTTCGTTATTTTCCCCACCAACGGACGGTTCGTGTCCGTTTCTTTCGGGAGGAAACGAACCCTGCGCGTTTCGCGGGGTCAACGGGGGAAAATTTCGTTTCCGCTCGGATTAAACTCGTGAATTATGCATGAGGGAGGCAGAAAGCCGGCTTTGAAAATAACTCGGCGGACTGTCAGCCGGTCTCTTTTTCTCACCACCCTGTTACCCTGTGCGGGGTAATACCTCGAGATAGTTTCATATTGAATGACACGAAAAGCCGTCGTAGTCGTGTTCAGCTTTGAGCGAAAGGGGGCGAATTTTTAGGCGAATTAAAAATTGTTTTGCACGACGCTTCTTGGATATTTTCCAGGCAGGCCGCGATGTGAAGTTTCTGTTATTCGACCTCATGGGAGCGCTCGCCTCTCCCGGTGGCTCATCAACATGCTGCCAGTTGTCCACGCGCTCGTCGCACGATGCATAATCGAGTTTGAGTTGCGATTCGATTTCTGCGAATAACCGTGCGCGAGGACGGAGCGAAACTTGGGGGCGTCAATGGGGATTAGAGCAACCGGTAGTAATTATTTATTTCAATTAATAATTTCCAACTCACACTCATGAAGGCAACTTCCATAATTTTAAGGACACGTGAAACGACTCAGTCGGTAACCAAAATCTGTAATGAATGCGATACGGAGATCGTACTCCGAAAAGGGAGATCTTACTGAAAAGGGAGAATACGGGATAAATTGATAGAATTGAGGACCGAAGGACTTCGGTCGATGGTCCAATGACATTAAGTCGATGCAGTTAAAAATGTATAAATTTATAAATGTTTAAAAACTCTAACGATCGTTAATGCATCGTATGTATTGTCAGTAAATACACACTCACTGCTACTACAACGTAAGAACATATGAAACAACTCAGTCGGTAACCAAAATCTGTAATGAATGCGACACGGAGATCGTAGACTTTTCGGGAAAAAGAAAAGCATTAGCGGATGCACAATTTAATACCGCGTCCGATGATGCTTCCGTTTTATCCGAAACGTTGACCGATTGTAAATGGCATTGATTCGAAAAATGCATCTATCTCTCTCGCACTCGTATGTCACGTGGTAGGGGAGAGCGGGGCAAAATGGGACAGTGGGGGCAAAATGGGACAGCTCGGGTAAAACTCAATTTTTCCATAATTTTTGGATGTCCCATTTTGTCCTAACGATACATCCGGATTTTCAACGCCGTCCTGTCCCACTCACCTTCGACGCAACCATCCAAAAGTTATTGGAAAATTGCGTTTTGCCTCATTATCCCGTTTTGCCCCGCTATGCCATTTTGACCCGCTCTCCCCTACATCTTTCACATGGCTTTAAGAGGATACCGAACCCGTTTTTTCGCTCCTTAATTATCTTTTTTAGCGACCGAGCTGGGTGATTTCTTAGTGTCAATTTAGAATTGTTAATAGGGTAAACAGGCCAATGAATGGACAGTTAAGCAGACGAAAAAGCCAATGAATAGACGTTTTTTTATGCACGTGCTCTTATGGAAAGTGTCCATTCTTTGGCCCTGTCCATTGATTGGCTGGTTTACCCTACGCTGCGCGTATGCTTCGAATCGTGCAGGACTGTAATATCGACTAGTATTGACTTAATATAGGACTATATTGAGTCAATATTAGTCCAAGAAACGAAGAAAATCGAATATTACAGATTGTCGCGAAAACCAATATGGCCGCTCAAAATTTCAACAGCATCTATTTTTTAGGTCACAAAATATTCATTAACAATGCAACGTCGATTCTACGAAATCGCCTCGTTCCGTCGGTAAAACAGGAAGGTTCAGCAGCCCCTTCGAGCGAAAGACTCGCCGAGAAAACGATGTTCCGCGGATGATTCAACAGTTCCCAAAGTACCACGGTCGGTAACAAAAACTCTAATCAATTTTTCTCCAACTACGATAGCCCGTACGATCGAACTGGGAGTCTCATGGAGAGAGAATATCGCCTCAGTTTTCCTTGAGACTTTACGTTTCGCCGTACTCGAGCAGGATCCGCGAAAAGATGTTCATTACAGTTTTCGTTACCGACCGAGCCAAGGATGGGCGGGTTGTAATTATCCATCAAATTCAACTCATTTTCTTCTCTTCTTAATCTCCCTCCCATCCGAACTCCATCTAAGAGATTTTCTGACGTATATCTGGCGACGAAGTAGTAGGGGAGAGCGGGGCAAAATGGCATAGCGGGGCAAAACGGGACAATGAGGCAAAACTCAATTTTCCAATAATTTTGGAATGCCCCATTTTCTCCCAACGATACACCCAGAAAAAAAAATGTATTTGACGGCCACCGTTTTTTTGGTTTAAGTTAAATATTCATTTGATTCAAATAAATATTTATTTTAATTAAGTAAATAGTTACTTAAATGATCACTGTAAAAATAAATTGTAAATTTAATGTACTGGAACTTGAAATTTGCTAACATTACTCATATTGATTAAACATTAATGTACTTTGCTTGTAAAATAAAAATAGCATATATTAAAATTACAAATCTTTTGCTTGAAATTTCAGAAACGGTTTACGTAAAAAATCTTCCAATAATGTTCATTAATTTTCAAACAAAATTTTTTCACAGTCTGATATAAATATTCATTTGAATAAAATAAATATTTCACTTAAACCAAATAAACGGTGGCCGTCAAATATTTTTCCGGGTGTATCGTTGGGACAAAATGGGGCCAAAATTATTGGAAAATTGAGTTTTGCTCTCGACGTCCCGTTTTGCCCCACTGTCCCACATTGCCCCGCTCTCCCCTATATCCGAGAAAATTTTAGCGACGGCAGTCGGTCCGATCCGGGGTAGTCGGAAGGGTGCGTCTTGATGGATCATGCCTGAAATAATCAGCTTTCCCTTCGGAGGAAGCGGAGCTCCGGCGGATTTGTCGATGATCCAGGAGAGTTAAGCCCGCCCTCCGAGTATGCAGAGCAGCCGGCGAGGGGGCGCGCGAGGGTGGAAGGGCTCATCCAAGTTTCGTGCCGGCCAGAGTTGGGCAAAAAAAAAAAAACGGCGAGTGGGCCAGCACGGTAATACCAGTTGCAGCGGCAGCCTCCCTGGCGGCTTGGCCGATGCTCGATGCCGAGTTACACTTCACCCTCACACCCCTCGCGGTCGCCCCCCCCCCCCCCCCCCCCCCGCCCTCGAACCCTCTCTCGCCCCGATGTGGAACTCGTGCGCGCGCGACTTCGCGGCGATCGATAGAGCGGAGTCTGCGTCTCCGCTAGCCGGTTCGTCTCTCGATCCATCGGTACAACTTTGACCCACACTCGTACCAACTGTTTCACATGCATATGGGACAACCTAGGTCTAACCCTTCAGACATGGATCGGGTCCCCGATTTGGATGACTGAACTGAGTCTCAAAAGCACTTGGATTTTTTATTAGATTTTTTTAGTGGTCTGTGATTATTTTATGATTAAAATCCGTGAACTTGTTGATCGGTGCGATACAAAAAATCGGAAAAAATGATGAAAAATGTCGGGTCTGACCCTTCAGATCTTGGATCGGGTCCGCGATTTTTTTGTATGACTGAACCGAGTCTCAAGAGCACTCAGATTTTTTATTAGATCAAAAAATGGTTGATAATTATTTTTATAAAAAAAAATTAACTTATTGATCGCCACAATTTCAAAAGCTGAAAAAATTATGAAAAATCTTGTGTCATATATTTAAAAAATGTAAGATCTGAGTAGAAGAGTTTTTTTTTTTTTTTTAAAGTAAAAAAAAAACATCAGCCCAGGTCGAAATGGTAGAGAATGCCCCATATATATATATATATATATATATATGTATATATACACGTGTATACCTGATAGATATACTGTCTCTATTCTTTATTGCAATGAGCCCGGTATATTCCCCGCGGTGATCGCGATACGCGCCGCTCGTTGAGAAATGTACAAAAATGAAATAAATAAAACACACAAAAAACAAAACAAAAAAAAATTGATTGTCTGTACATTTCGAAACGAAAAAAACGGAGAAAAAAACGAAACTTCATTTTTATACGTACTCTGTGAAACATGAGACCCGCGTCCGATTGAAAAATTGAATAAAAATAAAGATAGAAAAAAAGATGCACCTCAACGATATTGAAAAATATGATTATTGAATTCCTCGAGAATACTTGTAGATTCGTTGAGAAATGTACAAAAATGAAGTGAATAAAACGCATTAAAAAAAAAAATTGGACGGATGGATGGAATTTGATCGTCTGTAAATTCCGAAACGAAAAAAATTGAAGAAAAAACCGAAACTTCATTTCTATTCGTACTCCATTAAACATGAGACCCGCGTCAGATTGAAAAAAAAAAAAAATGGAATAAAAATGAACGTAGAAATAAAAAAAAATGTACCTCAACGATATTGATGAAATATGATTATTGAAATCGTCGAAGATACTCGTGGATTCTGCGCCGCGGAACGAGCTCCATTTGGCGAATTGGAGTAAATCGAATTAGATTAAAGTTCGCCCGGATATTAAAATCGCAATTCCCGATCGAGAGCTCCATCGCACTAAAGTACATAAAAAAAAAAAAAAAAAAAAAAAAAAAAAAAAAAAAAAAAAAAAAAAAATGCTTTATTAAAAAGCGATAAACCGCGCGAGAAAATGAGAAGCGGAGAGAGCTCGAGAGCGATACGACGAGGACAGGTTCCTCTTTCCGCGGTGCGCACAGCCGTGAGGCTTTCGCGTCTCAAAGGTTCGTACGCGGTAGGTTGTATCGGAGCCGACGCATCAGGCCGATGAGAATCGGGTAGATAAGCCGAGAGTCGACATTGTCTGGCGCGTCGGCCGGAGATTGAAGCACAGCGCACAGAGCTCTCGGAGCCTCAAAATTTCCCTTTGCGAAACGGTTCTCCGTCCTTTCGTTTCTTCCCGGTCCGAAGCGAGAGCGAAGCGTCGTAGCGAATGGAGAGCCTTTTAAATTTCATACTCGTACCAATATGGATACATCGTTGCGGATATCCGTGTGCAGACTCCCGCAAGCGGATCCTCAATCTCATCGTTGCGTTCCATTATAACGTCCAAAGCTCTTCGAGCCTCAAAATCTACCTACTGAAAACGGTTCTCCGTCCTTTTATTTATTCGCGGTTTATAGCGAGAGCGAAGCATCGTAGCGAATTGAGAGAGTATTAAGGTAGTACTTGCGGACAGCCTGAGCCCACGTGAGTTCAGAGCGAATTGAGAGTGGAATTGCGAATACTTCGCGATGAGATAAAAATCTGAAAAAAATCAAACATATGGAAGGTACTGAAAAGATTGATTTTGCATAATAATTATTCCAAAATGTTATTAACAAATGAATGAAAAAAAAATTGTTCAACAAATCTTCCGGCAACTTAACTTTTTGTTCATATAAAAACAATAGGTTAATCTTTTTGAATACGTATGAATTTTTTCAGAATTGTCTAATTTTTGAGAATTGCGTTTTTAGTTAATAAAAAAACGTGATTTTCAAAAATTAGATAAAATTCTGAAAAAATTCATACGTATTCAAAAAGATTAACAAATTGTTTTTATATGAACAAAAAGTTAAGTTGCCGGGGAATTTGTTGAACAATTTCTTTTTTATGCATTTGTTAATAATATTTTGGAGTTATTATTATGGAAAATAAATCTTTTTAGCACCTTCCATATGCTTGATTTTTTTCGAATTTTTATCCCATCGAGAAGTGTTCGCAATTCTCTCTCAATTCTCTCTGAACTCATGTGGGCTCAGGCTGTCCGCTAGGACTACCTTAAGGTAGTACTTGCGGTACAGTGGCGAAAAACGTGAGGTTCAGAGAAAATTTCGAACACTTCTCGATGGGATAAAAATCTGAAAAAAATCAAGTGTATGGGAGGTGCTGCAAGGATTGTTTTTGTTAAACAATAATTCCAATTTGTCATTAACAAGTTGAAGATAAAAATGATTATTCAACAAATTACCCAACTCAACTATTTTCCTTCATAAAAATAATTCGTTTATTTTTCTGAATAAGTATGAATTTTTTTAGAATTTTGTGTATTCACGTAATTTGTACTGCGTCGTAAAATTACGACGCACATGTGTTTGAGATTTCAGAAACAGTTTGTCTAACAGTTTGTTAAAAAAAAAAATCTGAAAAAATTCATACGTGTTCGGAAAAATAAACGAATTATTTATATGAAGGAAAATAGTTGAGTCGCCGGGTAATTCGTTGAATAATAATTTTTATCTTCAATCAGTTAATGACAAATTGGAATAATTATTAAAAAAAAAAAAAAACAAAAAAAAACAATCTTTGCAGCACCTCCCATACACTTGATTTTTTTCAGATTTTTTTCCCACCGAGAAGTGTTCGAAATTTTCTCTGAAACTCACGATTGGCGAGACTGTACCGCAAGTACTACCTTAAGGGGAAGTGAAACAGCTGTGCGTGCGAGAGAGGTAGTTACAATTTTCAAATTAACTTTAGTCAATGGTGCCAATTTTATTGAGAAAAAAAAGATGCATCCTGCTCGAATTTGCTTTATCCTCAAAAAAATTAGCACCTTTGAGAAAAGTTCATTACAGTTTTGATTACCGACCGCGATATTTCACTTCCCCTTAACAATTCCGAATTGAAACTAAGAAGTCGCCCAGTTGCGTCGGTAAAAATGGTAAGCAAGGAGTTAAAAACGGCTCCGGCATCCACTTAAATTTAATATTCGTACCAATATGGATACATCGTTGTGGGTATCCGCGTGCGGACTCTCCGCGAGGGGATCGCTAAATCTCTGCGGTGTGTTCCACTTGCTCCGTTCGTCCCGCTGGCGCTCTCCCGATTCATTCCAAGTCCATCCGGAGTTGTAGCTACGAGCGTCCGGACTCGGTTCATCCAAGACGGTGCAGTTTCTTACACGTCTTATGGACAAAATTTGCCGGGGCAAGAAGGAAGGGAGGGGGACATGGAGAGAGAGAAATCGTTTTTGAAAATTTGCCAATGAGCGGGAAGAGAAATCGTCGAAGTTAGCGTTGCGATGTGTGCGTGTGTGTTTCCCTTATCCAGCCAAATTACACAAAAGATCAACGATAATAAATTGAAACCGAATCCACCCCTTCCGTTCTGTTTCGTCGACGATATAGTCACTGGGGAGGGCGGGAGAAGGGGTTGACAAATATCATAGCTCCGTTATTGTACAGAATAACGCACAGTGGTGCATGCTGTGTAGGTCCGAGGAGGAACGATAAAGGTCACAGGAATTGTCGCTCGAGAATTTTTTGCTACTCTTTTTTCACAATTTTTTTTTTCAGGTTTAAGGCAGACTGACATGAAGGATGGATCCATTAATTCGAAATTCTATACCATAATCAACATTTATGTATGATATTTGTAGGAATTTCATGGTTCGACAATTTTTTTGCCATTTTCTTCAGAATTATGTTTTTCCATTTAAGGTGAATTGACAGAAAAGATGGATGAATTAGTTCGAAATTCTATACCATAATGAAAATTTATGTATGATATATGTAAGAAGTATGGATTGACAGTTTTTTGCAATTAAGAAAAATCACATTTAAGAAAAATTGATATAAAGGATGAATCAATTATGTCGAAACTCAATAACATAATCAACATTTATGTATGATATATTTCTATAATATCTATACCAATGTTAAACGTCTGTATTAATTGTACCAAAGGGCTTGTCCCCGTTAAGTAAACTAAATAAGTAAATAAATAAATAAATATGTGAGAATGATATGGTTCGGCAATTTTTTGCCACTTTTTTCAAAAAAAAGTTTTTCTCATTTAAGGTAAACTAATCGAAGGGATGGATCAGTTAATTCGAAATTCGATAACATAATCAACATTTATGTATGACATGCTACGACATTTCTTTGCCATTTTTGTCATATATTTGTTTTCTCATTTAAGGTAAACGGATAGTAAAAATAGATCAATTAATTCGAAATTCAATAATATAATCAACACTGATCTATAGAAAACACACAGCAAATTTCGTTTCGATAAGATGTGTATTTGGAAAGTTATTGTTCTTTTTCGGTCTGTCTTTCAGACAGAAATAGGAAAATCCTGTTTTTTTTGCATTCCAGGCTCTGCGAAACATTTTTGTAGATCACAATCCGAGGGTCCCATTTTTTAATATTTTTATTACAATTATGAGATGAGAAAGCAACAAAAAAGAGACGAGAGAACGGACGGCAAAAGGGATTAAAAAAAAAATGTTTGGGGCGAAACATCGAAACCGCTGAGTGTCGAGCGGGGGAAACACTATTTACCGCGCTCTCATGATTTCGATGAATGAATAAATAAAATTCAGTAGCCTTTGTTAGAACACGGTCGCGTACCCCTTTCCCACCAGGCGCTATTCAATATTCCAATTATCTGAACAATTCAGAGCGGACGCCTATCGCCGAATGGCAAGTTAATTGCAGTCGGTTCAGCACGCCGAGCTTCGCCGTTCTGTGTGTTCATTCCGGGCAAAGTTTATTCGCGTGTATATATAACGAGACACGTACCGGCATACATGTGCAATTGATGTTATTAATACAGAGAATTCAAAGTGCACTGTCGCTTCTCTTGCGGTCGGTTCTTTATTTATTTTTATATTCATTTTTATTTTATCCGCTTCGTTTAGTTCTATTGGTTTTTATTTTTCGCCCACGGATTCCCTCGCGAGCCTGTCATCGATTCAATAGTTTATTTTTGTATTAACAAAATTTCTTAATTTTTTATTTTCAATTCTGTTAAAGCCATGTGAAAGATGTACCACGTGACATATGAGTGCGAGAGAGATAGATGTATTTTTCGAATCAATGCCATTTAAAATCGGTTGACGTTTCGGATAAAACGGAAGCATCATTGCACGCGGTATTAAATTCTACATCCGCTAATCCTTTGCTTTTTCCCGAAAAGTCTACGATCTCCGTATCGCATTCATTACAGATTTTGGTTACCGACTGAATTGTTTCATATGTTCTTATGTTGTACATATAAAAAAAATCAATAATGTAGTAGTGTGTATTTATTGACAACACATACGATGCATTAACGACCTTTAGAGTTTTTAAACATCTATACATTTATACATTTATAACTGCATCGACTTAATGTCATTGGACCATCGACCGAAGTCCTTCGATCCTCAATTCTATTTATTTATCCGGTATTCTCCCTTTTCAGTAATAACGTTAATGAATTTAAATTAACATAATTAATGTAATATGTTTGAGGTGAAATGAGCGTGTGATATTGATGTAAACTGACATTAATATTACATTCATCCGCGAACTAATTTTAATCAAATTACATTGTAATATATTCATAATAATAAAGGCGATTGGACACTCACACCGATAGTCACAGATTCTCACACAGTATTCACAGCTACTCCCAGATACTCACCAGGATACTTCAGTTACTCAAAGATACTCAAAGTCACTTACAGATACTCAGAGACACTCACAGATACTCGAAGTCACTCACAAATACTCAAAGACACTCGCAGATACTCAAAGTCATTTACAGATACTCAAAGACACTCACAGATACTCAGACACTCACAGATACTCAGACACTCACAGATACTCAGACACTCACAGATACTCAGACACTCACAGATACTCAGACACTCACAGATACTCAGACACTCACAGATACTCAGACACTCACAGATACTCAGACACTCACAGATACTTAAAGACACGCAGATACTCAAAGTCACTTACAGATACTCAAAGACACTCACAGATACTCAGACACTCACAGATACTAAAAGACACTCACAGATACTCAGACACTCACAGATACTCAGACACTCACGGATACTCAGACACTCACGGATACTCAGACACTCACAGATACTAAAAGACACGCAGATAGTCAAAGTCACTTACAGATACTCACAGATACTCACGGATAATTATAGACACTCACAGGCAATCACAGTCACGGCGAGCCCGAGGGCCAGCATAATCGCTAGTTATTATTATATTGCATAATTTTATATATTTTTTTTTTTTCATATGAATAAAAGATTTTTTATTTATTTTTGGAGAGGATGATCTCACTCGTATTTCCGTCCCTCGGGATCGGAGTATCAGATTAACGTTCTCTCAACAGTGCCCGCTGTAATAACGACCGGGTAATAATATAATTGAAGCGTATGTCCCAAAGTCAGGAGATAGAGCAATTATTGCATACAATCCGCGTCCACTCGGTCGGTTCGCGCCGGTGCGGTCTCATATGGGTTTGCCTGTGTCGGAGATTCATCGGAGGGATGCGGAGTGGGGGAGGATGGAGTAACTCACACGTGCGGACATTGAGGTAGGTACCATCGGCGCGTTGCCGCTGGGCCACATCGGTGACCACTGTACCAGGACTACTCGCTCTCAGCTGCAGGCACATTGCCGGCTGGTACTAATACCCGGTGGTACCCAGCCATCGCAATCAGGAATGCCACGCTGGGCTCCCTCCTCTCTGCCCTCTCGATTCCCGAATGCATTGTGCACTTTGTTTCATCCCCCCCCCCCCGCGGCCCGATATACCGGAGCTTCGGACCGCACCCAACCGCTCCCTCTCACTCCTCCGTTTCCCTACCGCACAGTTAAATACGCACCAACGTCTCTTGGCCACTAACGTCAACAATTATTTTTTTCTTGGTAATTTCACACAAAGATGTTAACCATTTTGGAAAGATGTCCATTTTAGAAAAATGTCCATTTTAGACAAATGTCCATTTTAGACAAATGTCCATTTTAGAAAAATGTCCATTTTAGAAAAATGTCCATTTTAGAAGAATGTCCATTTTAGACAAATGTCCATTTTAGACAAATGTCCATTTTAGAAGAATGTCCATTTTAGAAGAATGTCTATTTTAGAAAAATGTCCATTTTAGACAAATGTCCATTTTAGACAAATGTCCATTTTAGACAAATGTCCATTTTAGAAAAATGAGATCCATTTGAGGAAAATGGGGTTCATTTTAGGAAAATGGGGTTCATTTTAGGAAATTGGAGTTCATTTCAGGAAAATGGGGTCCATGTTGGAAAAAAATGGTCCATTTTAGAAAAAAAAAAAATGTTCCATTTCAGAAAATTGTGCTCCATTTTATAAAAAATCTTTGTAAAATGACCAGGAAAATAATTGTGGACGTTTGGGGACAAAAAAAAGTTTGTTAAATGTACAAATCTTTTCTACCGTGCGCCTTCGTCCGTCTACGTTCGTGTGTGCTGTATCCTATTTCCATTTTTTTCCGGCATGTCTCGCGACCCCTGCTCGATGTTATAACCCGTCGACGAGGTCATCCGGAGAGGCACTCCCGCGGGTGGGTAGGGGGGGGGGGGGGACCATCGGCTATCACCAACCCTCGACCCGGCCGACGCTCTCCAATCCCCGAATGCTACGGGCAGCCTCGTTAATTTCAAGGGATTTTTCCCTCTTTTTTTCGTTCATTGGAGAATTTTTTCCTCCGCTGGGAGATTTGGAAAAAAAATAAACAACAAGAGCCCATTGTTTGCGGCGGAACGGACAATGTAAAGACGCAAAATTCCTAGCACGGAATGAAAAGATAATGGGAATCCCGGATCGTGCGGAAGACGATGCACAGACGCGGATATTACATCGAAAAATTTCAAGAGCCTTTTTTTCAACATCTTTCTCGTCCGCAAACGTCAATGTTTTTTCTTTTTAACTTAATCGTTTTATTGATTTATCGATTTGCTATTTTTTTTCTCACAAAAATTCGTAAACCCGCCGTGAAAAACATGAACAAAAAAAATTGTGCAGCATTCTGGATGAGAAGCGTTTGTCAAGTGTCCGAAGTCTTGTTTTTCCTCTTAACTTTATCATTTTATTGATATATTGATTCGATATATATTTTATTGATTTATTGGTTCCGTAGTTTTTTTTTTTTACGAAACGTTGTGAGCTCGACGAGAAAAAGATGAAAATGAAATTTTGCGGTTTTCTGAACGAGAAGCGTTCGTCGAGTGCGCGAAGTCCTTTTTACTGTGCGCACGTCTGGTTCGAAACGCCATGTAATGCAATCGACTCTGCAGTCGAGAGAGGAAGAGATCAAAGAGGACAAGAAAAAAAAAATTATCTCTACGGCTTTGCCGTCGAGCACGCTCGGCGTACACGAAACGCGAGGCAAGTTTCCATGGCGCACCGTAAAGGGGGCGAACTTTCGAGGAGCGACGAGGGGACAATAGATATTTTGACTTTGACAGAAATGTTCGTCATTGTTTTGGCGAACTAGGGTTGATAGGAATTCCGGCCCGCGCGGAAGACGAGATTACACGAAGATGGATGGAAAGATGCCGGATTACGAGAGACCGTAAAGTTTTAGCGGCGTTGAGGGGGAGGGGGGGGGGGGGGGGGGGAAAGCTCCACCCTTCCGCTCTTGCCGCGTTTCTCGCCCGCACCCTCGGCGCGGCACTCCCCCCCCCCCCCCCCCCTCCGGCTTCCGCGGAGAGTTCGCCCCGACCGGGCAAAACCCCCGGCGAATCGAAGCGCCGAAAGTTTCTCTCTCGGTCCATCCGGGTCGCAAAACCCCGCGACCCGGATAGAGTTCGACGCGTTCCCACGGATACTACTAGCCGACGGTGCCACCCAATGACAAGTAGAAAGTGCCACTCGTACGAACAGAGATAGCTCGTTCGACATACAACCACAAAAATTGTCTATTTTATGGGTGCACTGCAAGCAATTGTTCAGCTGATTCAAATAATTTCTTATTTGATTCAAATAATTTCTTATTTGATTCGAATAATTTCTTATTTGATTCAAATAATTTCTTATTTGATTCAAATAATTTCTTATTTGATTCAAATAATTACTTGGTTGATTCAAATAATTACTTGTTTGATTCAAATAATTACTTATTGGATTTAAACAATTACTTATTTGATTCAAATAATTACTTATCTGATTCAAATAATTACTTATTTGATTCAAATAATTACTTATTTGATTCAAATAATTACTTATTTGATTCAAATAATTACTTATTTGATTCAAATAATTACTTATTTGATTCAAATAATTTCTTATTTGATTCAAATAATTACTTGCTTGATTCAAATAATTACTTATTTGATTCAAATAATTACTTATTTGATTCAAATAATTATTTATTTGATTCAAATAATTATTTATTCGATTCAAATAATTATTCATTCGATTCAAATAATTGTTTATCTGATTCAAATGATTACTTATTTGATTCCAATAATTTCTTATTTGATTCAAATAATTACTTGTTTGATTCAAATAATTATTTATTCGATTCAAATAATTACTTGTTTGATTCAAATAATTACTTGTTTGATTCAAATAATTACTTATTTGATTCAAATAATTATTTATTCGATTTAAATAATTGTTTATTTGATGCAAATTATTATTTAGTAATAGTACACGAATTTTATTGACCGAATTGTTTACATGGTAAAAGCGGGTTATGTACAAAGATTTTAGAACAAAGGATATAGGAACAATATCTATATCCTCACTAATAGGAACAAATTCATATATTCATTATTTTATTCATATATTTTGTATTTAAAAAAATAGATAATTGAAGATTTTGCGAGTTTTTTGATTAGTCAATAAATTACCCTTCTCTACGGTGTCGATTTCGATTACCAGAAATATCAATGATTATGTAAATATCGGTGACTACCAATGGGCACATCAAGTCACCCACAATCACAATCACGAGGTTACCGATGGACGCAACTACTCCAAAATTTGTTCTCGTCGATTTGATTTTTGAGTTCGGGGATTAATTATTCAATAAAAATGATCGTATGTTGTAATTAATTACATTTTCATTCTCAGCGCCCTTAAGTAAATGACAATTCTGTCTCCACTTTACAATGTTCACCCAAACAAAAAAAAAAAAATCGCAAAAAAAAAAAAAAAACTTTCAAACTCCCCAAGGAATAAATCCTGCATTCTCACGAAAGAACGTTGGCGTGGCTTTCCGTCCGCGACGTGCAACGACATCGGATCGGCTCGCAGTAGTTTATCGGGCACGAGCGTCGATCGCCGATTAAAAATTAAACCAAACGCGACCGATTTAATTCACGCTCTATGCGTCCGAACGTCGGAATGCGTCCCGTTTAAACTTGGGATCAATCCGAGCTCGAATAAATCAATTCCGCAGTGGTCGTTCCACGTCGGCGTTCGATCGAGTAAGTAGACCATTGAAACGAGAGAGTTATTACGTCCGAAGGGACGGAGGAGGAGGAGGAGGAGGCGAGGGCGAGAGAGCCCAGTTTCAAACAGCCGGTCTGGCTGGTTACGTGCGAATTCGAGGCGATGAAATTGCCGGGAGTTGCCTGTGTGCGAGTCAGCCCTCGTTGAACACATGGGAGATCCACTCGCGCGGGCGGTCGATTTTGAGAACGGAGTGCGAACTCGAGACCCGCTCTGCAGATACGGAGTTGGCCGCGCGACGGACAATTCGTAGTCCCAGACTCAAACGCCTCCCCCCCCCCCCCCCCCCCGCCCCCCCCCCCCAACCCCTCATTCAGGCTATCGCTAAAAGCCGGAAACCCTTCGAACGCGTACGGGCTCCTGCAATTCTCCGCTTTGTCCCTCCCGCCTTCGGACGCTCAATCCGTCCCCCAAATCCGTTGATTCGATCAATTGAAATTTAAGCCCCCCCCGACCCAACCGGACGGACGGAAAAGCGCCGTTTAATGGACGGCTGCGCGCGAGGCTCTCGATCGAAGGCCGCGAGAAATAACGCGCTCGATAAATGATACTTCCTTCCCTGTTTTGTTTAAGGTGGTCCTGGAGAATGGTCTGCAATTCGCACGAGTTTTAAGGTAGTCCTCGCGGACAGCCTGAGCCCACGTGAGTTCAGAGCGGAGAGTGGAATTGCGAATACTTCGCGATGAGATAAAAATCTGAAAAAAATCAACCGTATGGAAGGTAAAAGATTGATTTTGCATAATAATAATTCCAAAATGTTATTAACAAAGGAATGAAAAAAAAAAAAATTGTTCAACAAATCTTCCGGCAACTTAACTTTTTGTTCATATAAAAACAGTAAGTTAATCTTCTTGAATACGTATGAATTTTTTCAGAATTTTGTCTAATTTTTGAAAATTGCGTTTTTAGTTAATAAAAAAAAACGTGATTTTCAAAAATTAGATAAAATTCTGAAAAAATTCATACGTATTCAAAAAGATTAACAAATTGTTTTTGTATGAACAAAAAGTTAAGTTGCCGGGGAATTTGTTGAACAATTTTTTTTTTATGCATTTGTTAATAATATTTTGGAGTTATTATTATGTAAAATCAATCTTTTCAGCACCTTCCATATGCTTGATTTTTTTCGAATTTTTATCCCATCGTGAAGTGTTCGCAATTCTCTCTCAATTCTCTCTGAACTCATGTGGGCTCGGGCTGTCCGCTAGGACTACCTTAACCGATGTACTTACGTGCTTTAAGGCTGACTTTTACCCCCTAAACTTTAACAAAATCGAATTTGTCGCCAACCATTCTCTTCCTTATGAAAAAACGAAGAGATTCGTGTGTGGCAAAACGCATTTACTGCTCATCGGACCCTCGTGCGTCGAGGAAACGCGTGGGGTACATATGTACCCCAGTCGTGAGTTAGAAGGTAGAAAAAAAAATTAGGGGGTTAGTGGAAAATTACCCGGGAAAAATGGAGTTTTTTTGGAAGCGAGTAACAAAAGGACATGAAAAAAAAAAGGGAATTGATCGGCGCTTAAGCTCAATCGCGAAATCGGTCTCGCGGGAACGTCGCCCGATATTCCGAGCGTGTGCACCAGATGAGGAATCGTACCGAACGTTTCCACGGGACAAAGTGTCGAGAGGTGGCGGGCCGCTCTTTAGACCCCGCCATTGTCTGGCGCGAGGATGGGGTGGAAAATTTTTGTATTCCGACGGTCGATCTGCACCGTTGGAGTGCGCGAAACGCCGGTCTACGTTGAGGATTCAACAGAGACGGCTCATTGGTGAAAAGGCTGGTACGTCGTTGTACAGAGGCGGGTTGTTAATAGTGCTTTATGTATATGTACAGGAACCTTTCTCGCCGAATCGACGGGGAATAGGCGAAAGAACAGTAGGACTAACGAGTAGCACCCTCGGGGCTGAGCGTGGAAATCACCGCGCACTTTTTTTTTTTTTTTTTTTTTTTTGGGTCTATTTATGGGAGGGCACTTGGGAGGCTGCCAGAAACGGAAGGGCTGCGTCGAGAGGGCGCCGCTTACCGTCAAGGGTTCAAAAGGGCAGTTGGGCTAAAAATAAAAAAAACAATGGAAAATGGGGAGGGATGAAAGAATGTGCTGTACGGCAAAACCAACGCTGGTTTAGAAATATATTTTAGCCGTAAAGTTCTTGTGATCTTATACGGGCCGAAATGGTAAAACGGCATTGGGAAACAACGCTGGTTTAGGAATATATTTTAACCGTAAAGTTCTTGTGATCTTATACGGGCCGAAATGGTAAAACGGCATTGGGAAACAACGCTGGTTTAGGAATATATTTTAACCGTAAAGTTCTTGTGATCTTATACGGGCCGAAATGGTAAAACGGCATTGGGAAACAACGCTGGTTTAGGAATATATTTTAGCCGTAAAGTTCTTGTGATCTTATACGGGCCGAAATGGTAAAATGGCACTGGGAAACAACGCTGGTTTAGGAATATATTTTAACCGTAAAGTTCTTGTGATCTTATACGGGCCGAAATGGTAAAACGGCATTGGGAACCAACGCTGGTTTAGGAATATATTTTAACCGTAAAGTTCTTGTGATCTTATACGGGCCGAAATGGTAAAATGGCATTGGAAAACAACGCTGGTTTAGAAATATATTTTAACCGTAAAGTTCTTGGGATCTTATACGGGCCGAAATGGTAAAATGGCATTGGGAAACAACGCTGGTTTAGGAATATATTTTAACCGTAAAGTTCTTGTGATCTTATACGGGCCGAAATGGTAAAATGGCATTGGAAAACAACGCTGGTTTAGAAATATATTTTAACCGTAAAGTTCTTGTGATCTTATACGGGCCGAAATGGTAAAATGGCATTGGAAAACAACGCTGGTTTAGAAATATATTTTAGCCGTAAAGTTCTTGTGATCTTATACGGGCCGAAATGGTAAAATGGCATGGAAAAATCGTTCCATCGTTCGATGAACTTTGCTTTACGGCATAAAATGGGGAAGAATGTGCTGTACGGCAAAAAAAGGACCGTATATTTTACAATAGTACATTTCGCACTCGTCACATCACACGGGTTCAGAAAACATTTTTTTCGTCCGAGTATCGAACAAAATTTTATTTCACAGGGTGTGAAAATGGAGGTTTTCGCACGTGAAGCGTGCGCTAAAAGCGCCATTTTCCCACCGAGTGAAATAAACACTTTTTTTACTCCAAAGTTATCGTAACGTTATAAGTCCCGAAACCGCAACACCTTTTTTTGCAAGTGCACATGCAAAAAAATCGTTCGCTCGTTCGGCCATCTTTGCTGCACGGCAAAAAATGCGAAAGAATTTCCTATACAGCAAAAAAAAAAAGAAAACACCCGTACATTTTAGAAACATCTTTTTTTACTACAAATTTCTTGTAAGTTTATAAGTCCCGAAACCGCAACACTTCTCGCAAGTGCGATTGAAAAAAAATCGTTCGCTCGTTCGACCATCTTTGCTGTACGGCAAAAAAATGCGAAACAATGTGCTGCACGGCAAAAAAAAAAAAAAAAAAAATTACACCCGTACATTTTACGAATATTTTTTTTACTACAAAGTTCTCGTAACTTTATAAGTCCCGAAACCGCAAGACCCCTCGCAAGTGCGCGTGCAAAAAAATCGTTTGCTCGTTCGGCGATCTTTGCATCGGCAATCGCACAGTTTGGCTGTCGAGCCGATGCGATGGAACGCCGAAGGGTCTCGGGACAACTTGACGTCGAAGGGAGGCTGTCGGGGACGAGCGGCGGACGGCGAGGGAGACTTCGGTGACACGATTTCCAAGTAAAAGTGGTGTAGCCAAGTATCGAACGGACGGGTAACTCCCATCCAGTCGTCGAAGCGATAGATCGAACATCGTCGATTGGCCCAATTTGCCTGTTTGGGAAAGTGCCGATGCTACAAACAGGATATTGCTCGGTAATCGGTTTACGTTGGCCGAATCTTCCACGGCGCGACGACCAACCGGGGTGCGCATGCGCCGTTGCGCTCGGCAAGCGTTTCGTTCGATCGACGAAAACTCGTGCCCGCGCGTACAAATCGTTCGGTAAGTTTTATCGAAAACAAATATCGCGCAAATTTCTCGTCATTTCCGAGACCGGCGGATTCTCTTTTCATCAAACTCTTTTTTTTTTACTCTCGCGCTTGTTCCATTTAAGGAAATTTCGTTGCGCCGAAGAAATCGCTATTGCGCATGTAACTGTTTGATCAAAAAAATTATTGCGATGATCGCTGACTTAATTAAATTATTGCACGTTAATCGTTTCTGTTTTTTGAGAAAAACAAACCGGAGAACAATTTTTTTTTTTTTTCAGAATTGATTAATTAAAAAAAAATATCTCAGATATAAAATTGTTTATCTATTGTGATTGGAAACGAAAATCCGAACGAACCGCCATCGTGCATGTGGCTGTTTGAATTTAAAAAAAATTATTACGATGATCGCTGATAGAAATAAAGTGATTGAAAAATAATCGTTATTGTTTTTCAAAAAAATCGAACTGGACAATATATATATTTTTTTTCAGAATTGATTAATAAAAAAAAAATAGATTCGTCTCAGACATTAAATTGTCTATCAATAGTGATTGGAAACAGGAAACTGAACGAATCGCTGCGGTGAATGTAGCTTAGCAATTAGAAAAATTATTGCCATGATGGCTGATACAAATAAAATAATTAGACATTAATCATCTTTGTTTTTGAAAAAGAATCTAACTGGAGAAAAAATATGTTCGAGAATTGATTTACCTAAAAAAAAATTGTTTACCTCTCGAATAGAAAATTTTCCATCAATCGCGATTGGAAACGGAAAATCTAACTCGCATGGTTCGTGTAGCTACTTAAATTATTCAAATATTACGATGATCGCCGATCGGCAGAAAATTATTGGACAATAATCGTTGTTGTTTTTCGAAAAAATCTAAATGGAGGAGAATTTTTTTTGAGACTCGACTGAGCTAAAAAAATTTCTTTTACGTCTCGGATATAAAATGTTCCATCAACCCCGACCGGAAACATGAGCTCTCGAAGCTGGAGTGTCGATGCCCGGAGAAGGACGCTATGTTTAATCCGATAAATTACGATCCCGGGTAAATTGCTCGTCGCAATGTTAACTCGGTAAATTGCGTTATCCGGGTAAACAGAGCCGCAATTAATTGATAAAACGTAGCTGCCGAGGTGTAAAATCACCTCCGGCAGTGTCCTCGAAATCGAGCCTCGATTATATCCACGAGGGCAACCTCGGGTCGTCGGGACGTCGCCGGTTCGACGGCGATGTGGCAGCGCCGATGCTCACCGTACGTGTAATATCATCGTCACCGGATGTAGCACGACGCTGCAGTTTATCTCAATAATTCCCGGTTTTCTGTCGCAAATCGACAAGAAACGAATATCAAAAAAAAAAACCAATAAATTGATTTTCCATTCGCGAAGATCGACCGGTTTGATTTTAGTTGTCGAATCGGATCCTCTCGATTTTTTTTTTTTCTTTTGTATTCATTATTTCTTCCGTCCATCTCGTTAATTCATTTATTAATAACGGAAACGTCCGTTATTAATTAATTAAGACATTATCGGAATCCGTCGCAAACGCGACTACACAGTAAACAAATGATTTGCCCACTAAACGAACCCTTTTTGTCCACAAATGTCCACAATTATTTTCTCGTTAGTTAAAAACAATAATATCTGCAAAATTAACAATCATTTTTGTAAAAATGGGGAATATTTTTATGGAAATGTCAATTTTTATGAAAATTTCGATTTTTATGAAAATGTCAATTTTTATGAAAATGTCCATGTTTATGAAAATGTCCATTTTTATGAAAATGTCAATTTTTATGAAAATGTCCATGTTTATGAAAATGTCCATTTTTATGAAAATGTCCATTTTTATGAAAATGTCCATTTTTATGAAAATGTCCATTTTTATGAAAATGTCCATTTTTATGAAAATGTCCATTTTTATGAAAATGTCCATTTTTATGAAAATGTCCATTTTTATGAAAATGTTAATTTTTATAAAAACGTTAATTTTTATTAAAAAAATGAACACTATCGTTCTAAAAACGTCTAACATTTTTCTACGAATGGACAACATTAAGTAAAATTAACGGGAAGATAATTGCGAGCGTTTGCATCCAAGAAAACGTCGTACCAATCTTACTGTGTACGATTCACCGTTTTTCCTATTACGTTTTCGTCCCAAACTTTGATACGACTAGTAGTTGCATTATAGAGCGCCGAACCGAGCGTTCGTTCCCGTCGTCGTTTTCGCTCTCTCCCTCAGCGTACGGCTAATTGCCCAGTAGTTTCGCCCCGTGGCTTCCTATGTCTCTCCGCTTGTGCATCATCGAGTTGGACGGACCCGCTCGCGTTCTGCGAGGCGAGCGAACGGGCGACAAACGACGAATTAATGGGCCGTGCGAGCGCGTCGACGTTCTCGCCGATCTCGCGAATTCGGCAACAAACTCGCTGGCTTCTGCACGCTCTGCGTTGTGTGTGCGCAAAATAAATGCGCACTGCGCTCGTGTGTGCGAGCGGGCGTTGTACGAAAAGGGCAGGGGGGGGGGGGGGGAAGCTCTGTATGAACAATATGCATGTACAAACTGTATCACATCGCTCTCGAATAAACTTTCGAGGCATTAATTGAACGATGTCTGCGGCAGCGTGAGCGGCGTCGCCCGATAATCATACGCGCTGCAGCTATACGCGATACGCGATACGGCCGATAGACGATATCCCGTACAGCGGAGTACAAACATAATCGTGCAGGATAATTCACCGGACGATATTGACAGATTCTATCGATATTGACAGATTCTATCGTAAATATTGTACGAATTTTTTTTTAGAGGCGTTTTTGTTCGGGTCTGCATCGACGCAATTCGAGGCACGCCGAGCTGGTGAATCATGAAAATATGAAACAGATGAGAGGAAAAATTATTACAGTAGTATTAGTAGTAAATGGGCTTTATGAGCCTCGGTATGTGTGATTTTTTTTTATTGTTAATGGACCATTGACCGAGGTTCCTAAGCCCGGAATTATTATAATAATATGACAATATTAATATATGAAAATGTACTCGCGCAAAAAAGATTTAAACACTCGTACTGGTCACTACAATTTGTATATTTCGGTATATTTGACACATAGAACTCTTTGGCCATATAACTGTACAAATAAACTAATCGTGGCTCACGCGCTTCGCCCGCTCGCAGTATCCATGTGAGTATCTGTGTGAGTATCTGTGTGAGTATCTGTGTGAGTATCTGTGTGAGTATCTGCGTGAGTATCTGCGTGACTATCTGCGTGAGTAACTGCGTGAGTATCTGTGAGTATCTGAGTATCTGAGTATCTGAGTATCTGAGTATCTGAGTATCTGAGTATCTGAGTATCTGAGTATCTGAGTATCTGAGTATCTGAGTATCTGAGTATCTGAGTATCTGAGTATCTGAGTATCTGAGTATCTGAGTATCTGAGTATCTGAGTATCTGAGTATCTGAGTATCTGAGTATCTGAGTATCTGAGTATCTGAGTATCTGAGTATCTGAGTATCTGAGTATCTGAGTATCTGAGTATCTGAGTATCTGAGTATCTGAGTATCTGAGTATCTGAGTATCTGAGTATCTGAGTATCTGAGTATCTGTGAGTATCTGAGTATCTGTGAGTATCTGAATATCTGTGAGTATCTGAGTATCTGTGAGTATTTGAGTATCTGTGAGTATCCGTGAGTATCCGTACGAGCATCTGTGAGTATCGGTGTGAGTGTCCAATCGACATGAACTCTAGCGTTACTTCGATTAATAACAAAAACAATGAAACATAATCAATCAAAACAATTTTAATATTATTCTTATTCTTATTATTATTAGTCATATCGCCAAAGTGTTCTATACGCGGATATATAAATTGCACTGTATATATAAATCGAATTGACCGTTCGTGTGTGTATGTCTCTCCGTCCGTCAGTCTCTTTCGGAGTGCAATCGATTGAATATCAGTACCTGCCCGTACGATTCTCGATACGGTGTACAATAGGGCCGATTTGGCAGTGAATCGATAGTGTCCAGCGTTCCGCGTGCCCGCCGGATCGCGACCCATCGCCTGTGAAATTTTATATCGAAGACCGCGCGATGCACACGTTAATTGATTTAGCGAGTATGAGCCCGCGTTTCTACAGCGCCCGAGCGAGGCCCTCGGTGTCATTCTATTTTCACGTGGAAATCGTCGACGAACCTCCGGGCGATTAAACACATCGACGCTTTATCCCGTAACGTGCGGATGTAAAAATTCCCCGCTAAACCGTCGCATCGTTGTTTGCACGGCACGAGTTTACTTTTAATTTTTTTTTTTTTTTTTTTTTTTTTTACCTCAGCCCTCGCGCATGTCGCGCGACTCGCATTCCTCCGTGTTGACACGCTCTCCTATAGTCACGTGATAGAGTAAAAAAAAAAAAAAAAAGTGCTGAATTTAGAAAAACCTTGATGACGGGACGAGGCCGCGAGCCGGCGTGGATTGTAACGCGTTCTCATAAAACATTTATACGCCGCGAGGCTTCCCTACGTCTCTCACTTCGCCACCCAACTCGCCACCCTCCCGACAACACAACAGTCCTCGGGACCCCCCGCGGCGACTACGAGGCCTTCCATTATCGAGAAACTCCCGCGACCCGACGACGAACGGAATATCGTTGCAGGCTTTCTCTCCCTTGCATTCGCTCCGATGCCTCCGCGCGAGGGCGATACACAAAAGATCCGAGAAAATCTGCCCTCGCTGAGGCGATAGATAGGTCTATATATGTTGGTGTCTGTATGGATCTATAGATGTAAATTTAAGGTAGGCCTTGCGAATGGTGTTCACTTCGTATAAGTTTTTGTAAAAATGGACAACTTTTTTTTATGAAAATGGACAACTTTTTTTAATGAAAATGGACAACTTTTTTTAATGAAAATGGACAACTTTTTTTAATGAAAATGGACAACTTTTTTTTATCAAAAAATTGATAATATTTTTCTACAAATGGACAACTTTTTTTATCAAAAAATTGATAATATTTTTCTACAAATGGACAACATTTTTGTAAAAATTGATAACATTTTTGTAAAAATTGATAACATTTTTGTAAAAATTGATAACATTTTTGTAAAAATTGATAACATTTCTATTAAATTCTGAACCTGTGATTCTTCCAGATTCCACTCGCCGATCCGCTTTGCAATATTTCTTCCTTTCGCTGTTCGCTAACTGTTTCCCAACTCGGGCCGGAGCTTTCGCGTCGGCAAAAGAAAAATCCCTCTTGCCGATCTTCGGGCAAACACGTGCTGAATATCCGACGATGGAAGGATTGAAAAAATAAAAAAAAATAAAGAAATACAAAATAAAGAAATAAAAAATGAAAATAGAAAAGAGGAGCAAAGCTCTTGAGCTCTTCATCCTCTTCGTCAAGTTGCATCTATCTTCGCTTCCGAGCGGCAAGCGCAACGGCGAACGACGGAGGGAAGGCGAGCAGGACGGCCGAAGTTCATAGAGAAAATTGGGTCAGGTACACTTTTCATCGTCATCGCCGTAGCGCGCTTCGAGTCTCATTTCGCCCTCCGCTGTTCCGCCCCTCCATAATGTTATACTTCGGAAGTATCGCAAAGTTATAATACAGCAAAGTATATTGTAATTGCGATTCGCCACGTTTATGAAACAGTGTTTCATAAACACTGTATCATAAAAGTGTTTCGCGGTGAGGTTTATTCCGAGTGGATGAAACAGCACTCGCAGCTTAAGTGATTATAGAAACATTATACACGAACACTCGTTGTTCTGCGGAATGGCGTAGTGGAAATTTGAACAATGTGTGAGAGACAGCGCGGGGAGGGAGAGTGCGAGAGGGGGTTAAAACTTTCGACGAAGAGGGGCGAAATAAAAGTTTTTCTCAAGATTTTATTAAATCCTCCCCCGAAGTCGCTACATGCGCCGGGGTCTCGCGGCTCGAGCCGATATCCTTGAAGCATATAATATCTCTGTAATCGAAATTGTCTGCCAGTTAATTCGTTTCACAGAATCTCAAATACTTCGCGTGATGAATTTGTGATAAAAAAAATTACGTTTGATAACTTACTTTGTAAGTTACCAAATAATTTGTGATAATTTGTGATAATTTGTGATAATTTGTGATAATTTGTGATAATTTGTGATAATTTGTGATAATTTGTGATAATTTGTGATAATTTGTGATAATTTGTGATAATTTGTGATAATTTGTGATAATTTGTGATAATTTGTGATAATTTGTGATAATTTGTGATAATTTGTGATAATTTGTGATAATTTGTGATAATTTGTGATAATTTGTGATAATTTGTGATAATTTGTGATAATTTGTGATAATTTGTGATAATTTGTGATAATTTGTGATAATTTGTGATAATTTGTGATAATTTGTGATAATTTGTGATAATTTGTGATAATTTGTGATAATTTGTGATAATTTGTGATAATTTGTGATAATTTGTGATAATTTGTGATAATTTGTGATAATTTGTGATAATTTGTGATAATTTGTGATAATTTGTGATAATTTGTGATAATTTGTGATAATTTGTGATAATTTGTGATAATTTGTGATAATTTGTGATTATTTGTGATTATTTGTGATTATTTGTGATTATTTGTGATTATTTGTGATAATTTGTGATTATTTGTGATTATTTGTGATTATTTGTGATTATTTGTGATTATTTGTGATTATTTGTGATTATTTGTGATTATTTGTGATTATTTGTGATTATTTGTGATTATTTGTGATTATTTGTATTTCAAATTCGCTACTCTTTAATAATTATTGTTTGTGCTCTCCTGTTGCGCCTAAAAGCTCCGCGTGAATTTTATACGGTAGGCGCGCGGCGACCTTTTCCGCGAAATACGGGTGAGCGCGAAGTTACAGCGACTGTTATGTCACACGGGTCTGGCTGGATCCGCGCCACCGTTTCCAAGCCATTTAATTTTCGCTACAATTGCCGTTATAAATTGTCTGGACAGAAGACAAAACGTACGAGCCGGGTCGAGAGCCCGAGAAGTTTGCGCGCATCCGGAAACAGGGCAGAGCTCTCGCTCAAACTTTTACAGTTATTGTTTCTGCAATTATATTGTTGTCAACGAGATCGTAACTGTTGAAGGGAGAGACGCGGCGTCTTCGCTTCTCGCCCACTCTCGTTAAGCCACATAGTTAAAAAGTTTGTACTTTCTACAAACTTATCCACAAACGTCCACAATTTTGTATTTGCTAATTTTCTAGTTTTACAAACAAAATACAAACTAAAATCGTCGATGACACGGGAAATAAAAGGTCGGGTTCGTACATTCAAATAAGTGACTGGCGAGGTTGTCACTTATTTGAAATTTGTTAACATTGCTTACATTGATTGAACATTAATGTCCTTTTTCGTAAAATAAAAATACCAGACATTAAAATCACAAATCTCTTTCCAGAGATTATAAAAGATGTTTCATGAAAAATACAAATTTTGTTGTAACATTGCACATGTTTGTGAAATTTCAGAATCAGTTTATGTGAAAAAAAGCTTCCAATACCGTCCATTAATTTTCGAACAAATATTTTCTGCTCTGTATAAATTTTATTTTTTATAATCTCTTGCCAGAGATTATAAAAAATTTTAATTAAAAATAAAATTTTTACTGTAAAATTGCACATGTGTTTGAAATTTCAGGAACAGTTTAAGTAAAAAAAAGTTTCCAATAACGTTCATTAATTTTCGAAAAAAATAAATAAAATTGTATAGTCTGGCTAGTATGACCTGCGCATGCGCAGTACTTTTCTCGCGCACAGTCCGATAATTCGTACTTTCGGTGCGCGTGTTGCAAAAACTACAATTTCATCTCTCGACCTTTCGCCAGGCGAGCAGTCCGTTCCAGCCGGTACGAAAAACGGGCGCGGGAACGAGACCGTTCGCCGACGGCCGACAAGAAGCGGCTTAACGCAAACGACTGACAATCCCGCCTGCGGAGAACAAAAACGCAACGTTGATTGCGCGTGACCCTCTCGCGCGAGCCGAGTGGGTTAAGCAGGGAGCGAAATGGAACGAGTCGCATGAAAGACCGGGAGAGCAAAAAAGCCCCCCCCCCCCCGCCCAAAAAAAAAAAAAAAAAGAAGTTAAAAATGTATGCCGCGAAAGGAGAAAAGCGCGGTACGGTTGACTCCCGTCAAATGTTAACCGCGTCCTCATTATATTATCGCGGGTTTTCCCCGCTTACTCCGGTTTCAGACAAGTACGCTGTACCGAGGGAAAGAACGGGGAGAGGAAATGATAAAGGGAAGGCCGAGAGCGCGGAGTAGGGGGAGATGGGGCAAAACGGAATAACGGAGCAAAACTCAATATTCCAATAATTTTTCGATGCCCCATTTTGTCCCAACGATACATCCGGATTTTCAATCCCACTTTGCCCCACTCATCATCGTCACCATCCAAAAGTCATTGGAAAATTGCGTTTTTCTCCGTTATCCCGTTTTGCGCCACCGTTCCATTTTGCCCCGCCTCGCCCCTACGCCGGGCTTACCGGGTGGTCTTGTGCACTCGTTGATTCCCCCCTCAGGAAGAATGGGGCAAAACGGGATAATGGAGCAAAACTCAATTTACCAATATTTGTTCGATGCACCATTTTGCCCCAATCATACATCCGGATTTTCAATCCCGTTTTGCCCCACTCACCATTGCCAAGATCCAAAAGTCATTGGAAAATTGCGTTTTGTATAATTATCCCGTTTTGCCCCACTGTTCCATTTTGCCCCGTTATCCCCCTACGCCGGGCTTACCGGGTGGTCTTGTGCACACGTTGATCCCCCCCACCCCACCCCCGTGGGTCAGGGTGGGTGCGGTGAGGAATGAGCACCGGAGACTCCGAAGCGAGGAAACGAAAAATATAAAAAACAGGGAAAGCAAAAAACGAGACAGGAAGAGAAAAAAAAGCACCCACACATATACAGATTAAAAAAAAGTGGTTGTGTACGATTTCCATACACACGTCGCACAATACGTAAAAAGGTTCTTGGATCCGCGCTCCGGTGGCTCTCAGGACACTCCTCAGTCGGCCGGGCTGCGCGGCAGCCACTGCAGAAATAACGTGTACGACCACTCATTAAGAGAGACCGTCAGGGCGACCTCGCGGAATGGATGGCGGAAAGTGTGTGTTTGTGAGTGAAACAAAAGCAAAAGCAAAAACATACACCGCACATTTTCCAGGATTTTTCGCGAGAGGGAGGGACGTTGGAAATTAAATCACAGCATTAGCGTCCTCGCATGCATGGTCGCCTAACCGCAGGGTGGTGAGCACTTTTGCCCGGGCGGGCAAAGAGAGCGTTGGTGGTTCGTTCGAAGTTAGCGGTTTTCCGAAAATCGCTATAGTAGCTTTCGCGTGGGATAGGGAAGCAGCGAACGGCGAAATGCTTTGACCCGATGCATTACGGAGGTTGCCGGGGCCGGAAAGCCTTTGCGGAGTTTGGGCGACCGAGGCATGGGGCGGTTTGCATGGTTTTTTTGACTGTCCTGGGGGCCATTTTGGAACTTCAGACTCCGGGCCTGGCGAGGCCTCGAATGTGACGATGTTCTACACGTTAACGTTGTATAAGAAAACTTTAGACTGACCGGGAGATTTATATGAAATATCCATGATTTCGGTCACTTTGAACTGAAGAAATTTTGTCGGAGAAGTTTTCTGACACCATTGAAAACTTCCAAGATATCAATGTTTTAAAAAGTAGCCGTAGAGAAAAAACGAAGAAGCGAACTGGTTGACAATAGCTTAAAATTCGTACACCTGTTCGGGAATCCAATTTATCCGGTTGTGCCTGATTGGCTTGGTTCCCGAATAAGCAACTTACGCGGCCGTCTACTGTGGCAATTTTGCTGTGTTCCACAGATCTGTCAGAAAGGGTTCGACTCACGGACTCTCCATCTTCAATTTTCAGTCAACCTCAGATTAGGCTTTATCGAGAGCAAGCTTGTTGCACGCGAGGTTTGGTGAGCCAAACTTGCATCCATATTTGCGTTTACTTTCTCCCATTAGTGACAGTTTTTCAGGCAGGTAGTGGGGGAATCCAACTTATCCGGTCGTGGCTAATTGGCTTGGTTCCTGATCATGCAACTTACGTCGCCATCTACGGTACCAACTTTACTGCCTTCCACCGTGCCGTGAGAAAGACTTCGACTCACGGACTGTCCATCTTCAATTTTTAGTCAACCTAAGGCTTTATTGAGAGCAAGCTTGTTGCACGCGAGGTTTGGTGAGCCAAACTTTCATCTATATTTGCGTTTACTTTCGCTCTCGTTCGCGACTTTTTTCAGGCAGGTGGGAACCCAACTTATCCGGTCGTGGCTAATTGGCTTGGTTCCTGATCATGCAACTTACGTCGCCATCTACGGTACCAACTTTACTGCCTTCCACCGGGCCGTGAGAAAGACTTCGACTCACGGACTGTCCATCTTCAATTTTTAGTCAACCTAAGGCTTTATTGAGAGCAAGCTTGTTGCACGCGAGGTTTGGTGAGCCAAACTTTCATCTATATTTGCGTTTACTTCCGCTCTCACTCGTGACAGTTTTCCAGGCAGGTAGTGGGAGAATCCAACTTATCCGGTCGTGGCTCATGGGCTTGGTTCCTGATCATGCAACTTACGCCGCCATCTACGGTACCAACTTTACTGCCATCCACCGGGCCGTGAGAAAGGCTTCGACGAACTGTCCATCTTCAATTTTTAGTCAACCTAAGATCTTATCCGGAATCCAACTTATCCGGTTGTGGCTAATTGACTTGGTTCCTGATCATGCAACTTACGCCGCCAACTACGGTACCAACTTTGCTGCCATCCACCAGGCCGTGAGAAAGACTTCGACTCACGGCCTGCAATCTTCAATTTTTAGTCAACCGGGATTTACCAAGAGTTTGGTGAGCCAAACTTTCATCTATATTTGCGTTTACTTCCGCTCCCGCTCGTGACAGTTTTCCAGGCAGGTAGTGGGAGAATCGAACTTATCCGGTCGTGGCTAATTGGCTTGGTTCCTGATCATGCAACTTACGGCGCCAGCTACGGTACCAACTTTGCTGCCATCCACCGGGTCGTGAGAAAGACTTCGAGTCA
Organism: Exephanes ischioxanthus; assembly: GCA_958510785.1. Lineage (NCBI taxonomy): Eukaryota > Metazoa > Arthropoda > Insecta > Hymenoptera > Ichneumonidae > Exephanes > Exephanes ischioxanthus. The sequence goes on along the minus strand of OY294024.1, from coordinate 13,980,379 downwards.
CGGACTGTCCGTCTTCAATATTTAGTCAACCTAAGGCTTTATCGAGAGCGAGCGTGTTGCACGCGAGGTTCGATGAGCCGGAATTCCATCCATATTTGCGTGTCCTTTCGCTCTCGCTCGTAACAGTTTTTCGTTGATCCGCTGGCCGCGAATGCTGGACGAAGTCAACCCGAAGGGTTGACTGATTGGAGGCGAATCGGCGGGAAGGAACCGACTACGAGCAAGCGAACTCCCGTCGACCGTGACCTCCCGGTCGAAACTCTCGATAGTAGATACTATCCAAACTACTCGACAACTCGGCGCTGATGTACGCGATGGCGATGAGGCAAGAGGCACGAGAACAACACAATTCAACTGGGGCCAAAGTTGCTCGAGGAAAATTGAGCGACACTCCGACTCTTCCTCTTTCTCACCGCTCGGCCGACCGCTGAGGGATACACACCGTGGGGCTCGCGTTAAAATTGCAAATAAGCCCCTGAATATGCTGATCGATCTGATAAATATGTTAACGAGCGAGAGCCATGAAAGCGGACGAGGACGGAGCATGCGAAAGCGGTTCGCACCGGTTCGCGCGTAAACGTATTATCAGCTGGCAGAGCTCTCGGTGAACATTCACCGAGAAAAGCGTTTATCAAATGTTGAAACATCTTTCGTTGAACATGCGGAAATAAAATGTTCATTTTGTCGTCAAGAAATTTTTTTGTGAGACGAATTTTTGTGTCTCACAAAAATTTACTTCGATAAGTTCCAACGAAAAGTTCTATTATTTCTTCAGGATTCAGGAATTTGTATTTACCAGTTGTTGTTCTTGCAAGACCATCGCGATTAATATTTCTCTCCGTCGAGGACACATGCAATAATACAAATGAACCTCCTTCACTGACAACAAATGCATACAATTTTGGATAAGCAACGAAAATTACCATACATTTTTTTTTAGGTCAATTAAATTTTATTTGCTTCGAGTAAAACTTATTAACGACAAATTAATATTTGTTTCGCCGTGTTCAACAGAAGATTTTTTTCCAACATCGAATGAGGTCTCTTCAGTGTCGACGAGAGTTCCGCGCAGCGTCGCGGAAAAACACAGACTGTAGTGGCCTTCTCGGGGCTTTGCGTTTTACGACACGAGGTTTGATCAACGGTGGGCGCGATAAATGAGGAAAGGATTAGGGCTCGTCCGCGGGTAAACAACTTCCGACACCAACTCGAGTTAACGATGAGTGCGCAATTTCGTTCAAAAAAAAAAAAAAAAAAAAAAAAAATTCAAAGATGCCTCATCATTGTTCCCCGAAGAATAGAGAGTTGCTCGTTGCACGTACAACGGTTCTTTGCACATTCTCGACGATCGTTCAATCTTTCAGACCGTTTTCCCCTCTATGAGGTACGACCAATAGCCAGCGGGCAATCGCTTAACTTTATCGTCCCGAATCTCCCGAGAGGTTCCTGCATTCGCTCCGCGGCCGGCTTTGGCTTTCCCTTGCACAGCGGAAAGCGCCGGAGTCAGCGTCGAGCAGTATTGCACGGGTTTCTGACTTCCAGCTCGAGAGGCCAAGACGCGAACGTATAGAATGTAACACGGATACAATACATATTTCGATCGATGTAGGATATGGCGCGTCGCCGTGTGTAGGTGCGTTCGTGGGAGCTTTCGCCGGCTCCTCTCTATCTCAAGGTAAAGCTTTATTTTTCTTATTTTTTTTTTTTTTTTGTTCTCTGCATTCGACGCAGTCGTGTATTTGCCACGTGTAGCGCGAGCTGAAATGCAAGACTTACGGGCGTCGTTGAAAGGGAACTAGAGAGGCGGAAGCGGGGAGGGCCTGGGATTTAGAGGCGAGGATTTATCGGAGAAACGCTACCGGTGCGGCGGTACACGGCCAAAGGATTTCGGTAACACATAAGCTCCGTGAAAGTCGATTTTGCCTTGGTGAGATAAAATAAACAGGTCCGACCGGGTGGGAAATCGACGGAAACAAAATTGTCGGCAGCTGCTCGAGAATCACTGGAGAATGTGGGTCTGGCAATACTGACCGTCTTGCTTGATGTCTTAACGGGATCGAAAATATTCAGCAAGACATTGCCGTCGAGACATCGCCATAAAGGCATCGCCATAAAGACATGGCCATAAAGACATGGCCGTAAAGACATGGCCATAAAGACATCGCCATAAAGACATCGCCATAAAGACATCGCCATAAAGACATCGCCATAAAGACATCGCCATAAAGACATCGCCATAAAGACATCGCCATAAAGACATCGCCATAAAGACATCGCCATAAAGACATCGCCATAAAGACATCGCCATAAAGACATCGCCATAAAGACATCGCCATAAAGACATCGCCATAAAGACATCGCCATAAAGACATCGCCATAAAGACATCGCCATAAAGACATCGCCATAAAGACATCGCCATAAAGACATGGACATAAAGACATCGCCGTAAAGACATCGCCATCAACGACATCGCCATAAAGACATCGCCATAAAGACATGGACATAAAGACATGGGCATAAAGACATCGCCATAAAGACATCGCCATAAAGACATCGCCATAAAGACATCGCCATAAAGACATCGCCATAAAGACATCGCCATAAAGACATCGCCATAAAGACATCGCCATAAAGACATCGCCATAAAGACATCGCCATAAAGACATCGCCATAAAGACATCGCCATAAAGACATTTGTTGGATGTCTTGTATGATATCTTCGATGACGTTAAGAAATTGCAAGATGTAAAGAAAAACCAGGCATCAACGACGCTACGTTTACATCGGAGACGTTAGGTAACGGGTTGTAGTTGGAGGACAACTATCGGTAAACTGATGAATCGCCAATGTCAAGACTGATCGTTCGAATTATCCGACGAAATGTCCCACAGTATGCTTTGCCGGTTCTGATAGCCGAGTCAGAATTCCGAGTCAACAGTGGGAAAACGAAGGAGAAAACTCTCCCCGAGAAGGATCCTTCCATCCCGTTGACTGGAGACGACCGAATGGAAGCCCCACTGGCATACACATTACGGCGTATGTACGCTTCCCGTGTACATTCCCGGTGTACCTTGCGTAAAAGGAAGGAAAACTAAGAATAATGATTCGAGAGGACGAGGCAGCGAAACAGCGACGATACTGGCGGATGGTCCCGAACATTTACCCGGTAAACTCGACGTTCCGGACGTTGGTTACCGTTTATTTATTCACCGAAGCGAGCGTGAGTCGGTTATCCGGCTCGGCGATTTGTAAGATTGGACGCGCACACAGGAGCAGCCCAAACGGGCCACGGTGCGGCCGGAAGCGCCAAGGATCGATGATTCTGATTCGGGACGCTGGATGGGTGGCGAATTTCCTTGTCGGCTTTTCGCTCGAGAAACCCGACGAGAAAATTTAGTGAGGAGGACTGAAAACGAGAACGCGGGATATAATATACGTGGGTGTCTGAGAAGCGCGAGACGTTTGGTCGAGAGGATTTAAGATCATCCGGCAACTAACATCGGGCGAAAGTGTCGACGAGTCTTGCGTTCTCGCGCGTATCCCCGTTCGCAACAGTCGATGGCCGGGGGAGGCACAGCGAGATGAGAACTGTTCGGGAATGTCTACAGGGGAGATCAGGGCAAAATGGCACAGCGGGGCAAAACGGGATAATGAGACAAAACGCAATTTTCCAATAACTTTTGGATGGTTCCCACGGTGGTCCGTGGGGCGAAACGGGGTTGAAAATCCGGATGTATCGTTGGGACAAAGTGGGGCAGCGAAAATTTATTGGAAAATTGACTTTTGTCCTCGCTGTCCCGTTTTTCCCCCACTGGCCCATTTTGCCCCACTGGCCCATTTTGCCCCGCTCTGCCCCTACGGCATGGCGAGCTGGATGAGAAACTGATGCAGAGGCGGGATAACCCGAGCTACTGGAGAGACCTCCTCGTCCCGGAAACTCGAACGCGTCCAACTTTGGGGGAGATTGATGGTTAACGAGAAAAGAGGATTCCCCCACACCCTCAGCCGAAATACCGCTGGCAGTGCCCCTTATCCCATTAGGGTTTAATACTCGGTGGGAGGAGGACCGGAGACTGGCGCAGACGGAACTAGTCACCGCCGGAAACTGTTTAGATCTTTCCTAAGTGTGATGACACCTACGTTCCCGTAACGACTCTAATGTGCGACACGCTGTACGCTCGATTAATCACATTGTCGTCGACTGTGACTTAACCGGGAATTGCGGGAATTACGGGACGAGGCAACACTCCTACCGACATCTAATGCGCCTCACGAGTTTACATTATGTATTGTGTATCGACGGATTTCTCCTTAACTGGGTATCAAAATATCCTCTATATTTCTATCCAAATTTCAAAGAAAAAAAAGAAAAAATTATGTTTTAACTTAGCTCTGATGTTACTTGGATTTTACGCTTACTAATCATACGCAAATATAATCTCTCGTGCTCGATTCTGAAAGACGCTGAGAGTTTGCCCAGTGGACCCAAGCTCCGAGTAGGGGGAGAGTGGGGCAAAATGGGACAGTGGGTCAAAACGGGACAGCGAGGGCCAAACTCAGTTTTCCAATAATTTTTTTATCACCTTTTTTATCCCAACGATACATGCGGATTTTCAACACCGTTTTGCCCCACTTACCATCACCGCCACCATCCAAAAGTTATTGAATAATTGTGTTTTGTGCCATTATCCGGTTTTGCCCCACTGTCCCATTTTGCCCCGCTCTCCCCTATATATTACTCAGACGAACTAGGCAATCGATGGGTTTAACGCATTATTGGTATGTTCTCATGAAAGAGCAGCGCTGGCACGTTTCTCAGGACACGCTCGGAACCCCAGGACCAACGAAGCTCAAGACCGATGGCGACACAATAATTCCATTTAGAATTTTGAAGAGAAAACACAAGTCATTGAACACTCTTACATAGGACGGAATATTTGCTAACTCTGCAGGTTCCTCATAATCGTTGGTTGACGTAGCCAATAGTAATTTCGAACCCATATGATATATGATATATGATATATGATATATGATATATGATATATGATATATGATATATGATATATGATATATGATATATGATATATGACATGGTGGCCGTTTTTTCCCCGGAAAAAAATTCCCTGACTTTACCCTGACTTTTCACTGACCAATAAAAAATTTCCCCTGACCAAACTTATGACGATCTCTATTTAAAAAAAATTAATTATCGAAATGAAAATGCCTAATTATTGGTATTAATATTTAGTTCTATTTTTTTTTTTTTCAAAATGTTCCCAATTTGCTTTTAAGGCACCCTTTTATGTACTTCGTATATATTTATAGAAGGTCCAGCGACAATTACTTTTTCCCTGACCAATTTTGAAATTCCCTGACTTTTCCCTGAATCCCTGACCAATATTTTTTTTCCCTGACTTTTCCCGGTTTTCCCGGTTTTCCCTGACCGCGGCCACCATGTATGATATATGATATATGATATATGATATATGATATATGATATATGATATATGATATATGATATATGATATATGATATATGATATATGATATATGATATATGATATATGAAATATGAAATATGATATATGATATATGATATATGATATATGATATATGATATATGATATATGATATATGATATATGATATATGATATATGATATATGATATATGATATATGATATATGATATATGATATATGATATATGATATATGATATATGATATATGATATATGATATATGATATATGATATATGATATATGATATATGATATATGATATATGATATATGATATATGATATATGATATATGATATATGATATATGATATATGATATATGATATATGATATATGATATATGATATATGATATATGATATATGATATATGATATATGATATATTATGGGCGACTCATCCGATTACCTTTCTGATCCAAGAATTGTGAAACTTTGAAGGGTGACAATTTTATATCATTTTTCGCTAGACAACATATGCACATAATTAATGGAGGCACAACATAGACGATTTGTCAAAGTATTCCGTCGAAAATCGAATGTGCTGACCGCGAATCTGAAGGGCCTAACCCAGATGCATTCACATCGGAGTCGCGCCTTTTTTATTCTCAGAGCCCGATATTTTATTCATACAAAATTAACGATGATAAAATCAAATCTTAAGTGGAAAAAATATTGTACTTGCCTTCGATCATTTGCTCCTTTTTCGCGAGAATCAGGGGAATAGCGCCGGAGTTGCTCATCGCAAGTTCTCCGTGTGTAACTGTGATTTACACGAAGTTTTTTTTTTTTTTTTTTTTTCTTCAGTCTCTAACGGTTTTTATATACACGTCGCATACGACGCCGTACGTGCCGTTATCACCGAGGACACGATCGGAGCCGACTAGAGAGCCGATAACATCTAGGCGAGCCCGACAAGCCGTTTACCCGACGCACACAAACGACTTATCGCTCCGGAGTGCCAGCTCTTCGTATCTACGGATTAATGGCCCGGTGCAATTAGGCATTTTATATTTAGGGACATTTTTCGTGGCGCTGTGAGAGAAGGTTCGAGGGAGAAGGCTCGGGAAACCCCGACAGGAGTATCGAGCGATCGCCCCCCCCCCCCCCCCCCACCCCTCCCCACCCTATAATCGTATCAATATCAATACCGCAGCCGGAACATGCGAGACGTCAATTAATCATCATTAGACAAAATCGATGCTACACGATCGCGAGGTTGTAAAGCGAAAGTGGTTATTTCAGCGAGTCCCGAGAGACCGATAATGAATTTACTGTTCGCCCTGCAAATTGAGAGAATCGCGTATGCGGCATGGAAATAATATCCGATCGGGGGTCAATGACCGATCGATAATTTTAATTCCGCTCCGCGGTATATCCGTGATGGTTCGTTCACATAAAAATTCACCTGTCCGCTTTTTTGTTTGTTTTTTTTTTTTTTTTTCCTCGTTCACGAGAATTTACCAAAATTTATATTATAATAATTTAAGATAGTCCTTGCGAATAGGGTTAACTTCGCATGAGTTTCAGGGAAATGAGAGGGAATTGCAAACACTTCTGGATGGTATAAAAATCTGAAAAATAATCAAGCATATCAAAGGTGCTGAAAATATTAATTTTGCATAATGATAATTTCAAAATGTCATTAACAAATTGATGAAAAATTTAATTGTTCGACAACTCTACCGGAAAACTAACTTTTTTTTTTACGAAAATGATTCGTTCACTTTTCTGAATACTTATGAATTTTTTCAGATTTTTATACCATCGAGAAGTGTTTGCAATTCCCTCGCATTTCTCTGAAACTTACGTGAAGTGAACACCATTCGCAAGGACCACCCTAAGGGCTGAAGGACTCAGGTCGATGGCCCTTCGCCAAGGTGTGAAATTATCATTAAGAAAAAAATTAGTATAAATTTTAACTTTGGCAATAAATCTCTTTTTCCACTAATAATTGAAATATTGTAAGTATAAATTTATATTATTATAATAAATTATGATAAATAATAATGTACATTGATATGATAATAATATAACAGTAAAAATAATTTAGCAAAATTAATATAAAAATTATAATGTGATATAATAATATTGTAATATCAAAATATAAATTAAAAAAAATAATAATTTTCGTCGACCGGTATTAAGGACAGAATGGAGGTTGCGAGTTATTTCTATCGCAGGGTCGTCCCGCATGCGAACCTGCGTGGCGTGCACACTCGATGACAATCGCTCGGCATCGATTCGGTGCCACAACAACAGCCCGCAGAGGCGAAACAGCGCGTTGGAAAAAAAAATTACATAAAAAAAAAAATGAAAATGCCGCCAGTGGTAATAGCGCGGATTTGGTCAGACGATGATTTTGGTCGTTACGAATTTATGAATAAAGATTCGATACTAAATACAACACGGTCGATAAGATTTTTTTTATATTTAATTAGTGAAACAGGACTGGATATTTTATCGCCCGTCGCGACGATCAATCGTGCGGAGACACGCGAAATTGAGGGACGAATAGTACGCATGCGCGCGCGCCCATATAATCGGGACAGTGAAGAGGATGAAAGGATGAAAGGCCCACACGAGGTCGCGGGTTAACAAACCGGCCCGAGGGCATCGTTAACTTCCCTGTCGATAACGCGATCACAATCTCTACCGAATCATTGTACTGTACTAATTGGAGAAATTGAAAGAAAAAAAAAAAATATATATATATATATATATATATATATATGAAAATACACGTATCGCCAATACAACGTATACAATTAAATTCTATTGCACAGTAAAGTAGGCAGCAAAGTTTCTCGTTCACAAACATCTACAATTCTATTTTTCTTGTAAATTTTACAATTTTTTTTTTTTTGTAATATTGACCATAATGCGCTCACAATCTCTCCCGAATCATTGTGCTGTACTAATTGGAGAAATTGAAAGAATATATATATATATATATACGTATAGCCAATACAGCGTATACAGTTATATTGCACAGTAAAGTAGGCAGCAAAGTTTCTCATTCACAAACATGGACAATTATTTAGTTTCTTGTTAGTTTCGCAAATATATTTTTTTGCAATATTGACAATGAAAGTATTGTCGACGTTTTGGGACAAAAAAAAATGTTTTCCAAGCATATTTATTTTTCGAATGAGAGAAAGGTGTGTGCTTGTTTTTAGCGTTATTTTATTTATGTACGGTTCGCTTATCATGTTTTCTCTTTTTTTTGTTAACTTTACAATTTTTTTTTAAATATGGAATATAAAAAGATTGTAGACGTTTTGGGAAATTTTATAAATATTTTTTTAGTAATACTGAGACAATAACAGGATTGTAGACGTTTTCGAAAAAAAAAAAGTTTTTCAAGCACATTTTTTTTCGATCGAGAGAAAGGAGTGCGCTTGTTTTTGGCGTTATGTTATTTTCGTGCGGTTCGCTTATCGTGCGCGAGTGTTACATCGTAAAACGGCGGTAAACATAATAAAAATGGTCGATAAAAAAAATAATAATAAAAAGATTATCGTTCGGTGTCGCGAAGCGCATGAATAACTTATCCATATCGACACCGATTCACAATCTATCCACGATCTCGTTGCAGCGAAAGGTTGTTCGCGTGAGCGGTATAAGTGGTTGGATTAAATTTCCTCGAATTAGCGGTATTATCGGTATTCGCGATAAATCGCGAAACGGAGAACGCACGCGAGCGAATTCTCTTGCCGATCGTGTCGGAGATATCATTCATTCACTCGGCCCACCCTTCGGCGTCAACCCCTTCGCCCTGCAAGCCGAACATCCACCGCGCAGGCACCTCGATTTCCTTTATGCCGTTAATTTCACAAAACGCTCGAAAGGCCAATTTAAAAAAATGTATTAATTTATTTTTTAATTTATTTGTTTATTTGTTTGTTTATTTATTTATCGGTGGTATCGAAACTAGGAAAATCTTTCGTGCATCGGCCTAATATTTAACTCCCTTATCAAGTCGACATTTCGATTTTGTCGATGATAATGAAAAATAATAAAAGATTTTTTGAGAATTCTGTGCCCGGCAAATAATTTTACATAAATCTCGAAAAGGACCAATTTTTTCGCGCGCTGTTATTTATGAATTTATTGATTAATCGTTGGTATCGAAATTGAGCGAAGGATTTTTCGATCTGAGCGCCCGCGATGTGCGCACCCTCGGTCTTGTACTTTACGCCTGGTTGAAATCGACTTTTGGTAATAAAAAATGAAAATAAAAATAAAACAGATGTATTTAAAAAAAAACGTTTGCACAACCTTTCGGTTCGCGAGTAGGATCGAGTGTCGCACACAGGTGAACTACCGGGAGCGCGGTAAGTATAATAATGTCAATAATACAGGAGGGCTTTATAGTGGTGGGGGATGTGGAGCGGTACGGCAGAGTCCAGTAACTGTTGCACGAAAGCTCAGCATGTCGCGCCGACAGGTTCGAGACGGGGAATAAAACGTTCTTTTTAATTGGAAAAAAAAAAAAATAATAACGAAACAATAAAGCAAAACAAAATAATAACACTCTCAGGGTGTTTCTAAAACTCGTCACGTCTTTTCATTACTTTTCTCCAACACACACGAACCCCCGATAATCCCGCGTCTGTTGCACAGTAAAAAGGGGTTTGTACTTTTACAACCTCAAAACTTTTTCTCGCTGTTGTTACAACGAATATTATTTTTACTCTTTATTACACTTTATTACAACTAATATTATTATTTTTCATTAGTTTCTCTTGGAAAAATATTATTTTGTCTTGTAAAATCATTGTTTTTCTTGTGAAAACATTATTTTTCTTGTAAAAACATTATTTTTCTTGTAAAATCATTATTTTTCTTGTACAATTGTTATTTTTATTGTAAAATGATTATTTTTCTGGAAAAATTACAATATTTCTTGTAAAATTACAATTTTTCTGGAAAAATTACAATATTTCTTGTAAAATTACAATTTTTCTGGAAAAATTACAATATTTCTTGTAAAATTACAATTTTTCTGGAAAAATTACAACTTTTTTTGTATAATTACAATTTTTCTTGTAAAATTACCATTTTTCTTCTAAAATCGTAATTTTTTTTTGTAAACACAGAAAAAATCCTTCTTACTTCAACGATTGAAAACCCTCGATCTCGTCGACACAACGGCAATAATCGCCAAAATAATGTTTCTCTTCTAACATCATTAATCCCCTTTCGGCGACAATTTCATATTCTCATATAAAAATGACCAACAAAACAGTCCCAAACCCTAACAACAAAACCCTCGAGACCCGTGTAACTCTGCCCGCGTCCAAACACAAAAATCTTCATAACAATCTATAATCCTCTCAATATAAATATTTCCCTCCGCACGTGAGTTCCCTCTCTCGATGCTCCCTCGCCCCCCTCCTTCCCGCCCCTCTCCCAGCGCCGTCTCGCCCCGTCGAACAGCCCGGCAAACACCGCGAACGCCCGCGCCCGAAACTCCTCACCCAAAAAAAAAAAAAAAAAAAAAAAAAAAAAAAAAAAAAAAAAACCAAAAAATCGAACGAACAATCGAAACCTTTCCACAGTATCTCTGCACCGGTCTTCACCGCAGTCTCGCCGTCGCTCCGTGGGTTCCAGCGTCGCCCGGGGGGTGGCAAAACGGCTCGCGCTCGCGGGACCAAGAGACAAGTGCCTTTCGCGTTTGACGGGGGGGTTGTGGAGGCCCGCGCCTCGTACCAGTGCCAGTGGACGCGAGCTCTCAGCTGCTGCCGGTGCTGCTGCTGCCCCACTCACCTGGCATATCCGCGCGTACCCACTTTCCACCACATAGCCTATCGAGGCAACTTCGCCACCCCCTGCGCGCACACACAACCACCCGTCCGCCCGCAAAGCCCCAAAAGCCTGAGGGCGTATCTCCAACGCTCCCCGGTGCAAAAATGCCGTCACTTACGCCCTTGAGGTTCCGAGCTTCAGGGGCGGTATAGCACATTCGCCCGACAGTCGGTACACGTTATCGGTCTCTGGGTTATATGGCTCGCATGTATATGTATAGAGAACTTAGGCCCGAAGCCTCCATCGCGCTTTCTCCGTAGTCGGTAAGCCTCTTACTTTCTCGCTCGCGCAGGGGGGGGGGGGGGGGGGGGGGGGGAGGATCGGCCGGGCAGAAACGCGCACCCGGAACGAGAAGGGCCAAAGAGCCACCCCTAGGTAGGGGTTGGAGTCGACTCGCTAACGGCACGCCGGTTCTCCGACTCATCCCCCCTTACCCACCTTTATCTCCCCCCCCCCCCCCCGCCCCGCCGCTCGCGCCCCCGCGCGAATGGCAACCTTCTCCCTCATCCCCAATTTCCAACCCCTTGCCCGTTCTCCAGGGACCAGTAACTACCTCTGTTTTCTATATACTTCGACTTTGCTCCATCACCGGAGAACCGGAGGTTGTGTATACATGTATGTGTGTGGGTTTTGTGTGTGGGGGTTTGCGTATCCATCGACCGGGGTTGTGCGCGTGCAGGCTGAGGCGACGTTTCTTCGCTCCGTTTATTCCCGGTGTGTGGCAAGTCGACGTCGATGATCGTTATTTATTTACGGGAGGGGGGAACGAAAGTGAGAGGGAAATTCGAGGGGTGGGGGGCGAGCGGGGGTTTTTGGGGGTGAATGGGGGAGGGGGGGGTGTAGAGGGTTTAAGGGTTTTACACTGATAAAAAAGTACAGTTGAATCGACCAAGATTCGGGCAGGGACGTTCAAATAAATATTTAGTTGGTCGAACGAAATATTTTAATGGCTCAAAAATATTTTGGTGAAATCGACCAAAAAATTGTTGAACTAATCAATTTTTTAGCTGTACCAACAAAATGTTTAGTTGAACGTCC